>LS487810.1:77417-137350 GCA_900490705.1 Pristionchus arcanus
CCGAGAGCGATCCGAAAAAAGTTGGGATGGAGCCACGAAGTGGCTCCATCCCAACTTTTTTCGGGTCGCTCGAGGCCTCACGAGCCTTTCGCAAGCGTTTGCAAATGACTGGGACAAAACCGACTGATATTCGAAAGTTTCAAAAAATCGATATTCTATTTCGTCATCACTATGCAATATGACGAAATATTTTTTTACAAAAGTGTTTTTCACGCTGTTTTAGCTGGAAATTCGGCTGAATTGCTCAAGTGAAGATGAACAACATCTACCGAAATTGTCTCCCCGTGCGCACAATTCCCCGTATGATTGAACACGATCCTAAAACATCAAGCAAAATAGCGATTTCTATATTCGAAAATTAACGATTCTAGGTAAAATTTTGATTAAAATGTGCAAGCATTTCTTGGTTTTTGGTGCAGAGTTTGTTTGTTTGTTTGTTTTTGTCGTTTGTCGTATGTATTTTTTAAAATAATTATTTTTAAATAGATCGCCGATGGATCATCTACTCAAAGATAATGTGAAATGGAAATGGTCAAAGGAGTGCTCTAATGCATTCGAGAAGATCAAGGAGAAGCTGAATTCTCAACTGAGTCTCGTTCACTACGATCCGCAGAAGGAAATTGTAATTGCTGCAGATGCTTGTGAAGATGGTATTGGTGCTGTAATCTCTGCATAGATTCCCAGATGGAACTCTTCGTGCTGTAAGTCATGCTTCAAGGAAGCTGAAACCAGCAGACTGAAACTACGGACAGATCGAAAAAGAGGCACTGGCGCTCATTTTTGCCGTGGGAAAGTTCCACAAGTATGTGTTTGGCAGACGTTTTACTCTTCAAACAGATCATAAGCCACTGTTATCAATCTTTGGATCACCCAAAGGGGTGCCTGCATATACTGCAAAGAGGATTTACAGATGGGCTGAGACACTGCTGATGTATGATTTCCGAATTGAATACATCAACACAGATTCTTTCTTCTATGCCGATGCTCTTTCTCGTCTGATCCGTAAATGTCAGTCAGAGCAGGAAGTGAACATCGCGCTAGTGCAGACGGAGGAGGATGTCAACGACATGCTCTCTGCAGATATTCGTCGATTGCCAGTGACGGCAGCTGAGATTCATTCTGAAACGAAGAAAGATACACTTCTCCAGGAGGTTATCAAGAGGCATCTCAAAGGATGGCCCAAGAAAGACACTAAAGATCAGTGTCTGGCTGCATTTTATACAAGAAGAGATTCACTAAGTATTGTGAAGGGATGCTTACTCTTCGGTTCTCGAGTAATTGTTCCGAAGACTCTACAGTCGAGAGTGATGAAAGAACTTCATACTGAACAGCCAGGTATTGTTCGGATGAAATCACTCGCGAGAAGTATCTGATTCTGGCCAGGAATGGACTAGGAAATCGAGAATGCCGTTCTCAAGTGTGATCGCTGTGCCAAGGCAGCGAAGTCACCAGTGAAAGTACCACTCCAACCATGGCCTACTGCAGAAATTCCGTGGGAGAGAGTCCACGTTGAATACGCTGGACCAGTCAGAGGCGAATACTGCCTCGTAATCGTCGATGCCCACAGCAAGTGGCCGGAAGTGTGCTGTACTCAGAGTAGGGTTGCCGGTTCGGGATCGGTATCGGGATTAGACGAACATTTTCTCTTTTCTTCCCTCCCTCTCATTCAATCCCACAAGAGCGAGACGATTATGTAAAGAGGGTGCGGGACCCCGGAAAATTGCGGGATTTTCTTCTCTCTCATTTCCCTTCCTTTCCCTCCCTCTTTTTCTCGACGCCCTTGTTACTTTGAATGCAAATGGCTTCGAGATCCAGTGATCAGAGTGAAATTTAATGAGAGGGGGAAATCCCGCAAGAATCCCGCAATTTTGCGGGATCCCGCACCCTCTTTACATAATCGTCTTGCTCGTGCGGGATTGAATGAGAGGGAGGAGAAAAGAATAAGGGAAACGCGGGACCGGATCCCTAACCGGCAACCCTAACTCAGAGAATCACTGCATCTATTAATGTCGATTTTATTAAGGCTGCTATTGCAAGATACGGTATTCCGCAGATCATTGTTTCCGATAATGGAACTCAATTCACTTCGGAATTGTTTCGTGAGATGTGTGCTGCATATGGTATCAAACACATGACGATTGCTCCGTATCATCCTCAGTCCAACGGACAAGCTGAGAGTTTCGTGGATACGCTCAAGAGGAGTCTGAAGAAGATGAATGGAGAAGCTCCCAGATCATTCGTCAATTCTTGATGGCATACAGAAGGACTCCCAATCCAAATGTGCCAGATGGCAAGAGTCCGTCTGAAGTATTCATGGGAAGATCAATCAGATCAAAGATCGATTTGATTCGTCCGCATATATTATCAGAGAAAATGAAGGACCAGTTCGATAAGCGAAATGGTACCAAGGACAGATGGTTTTCTGCTGGAGATGAAGTGTACTACCATGCGCATGATGGTCCAAATCGGTTCCAATGGATTCCTGCAGTTATTATTGGAAAGAAGGGCAAGGTTATGTACGAGATCGAAGTAAAGCAGAAGAAGCAAAGAGCTCATGCGAATCAACTTCGCAAGAAGTCAAGTGGCGCCGGTCAGATTGAGCTGAAAGGCACATCGATTCCACTTGATCTTCTGCTGGACACATTCGATCTGAACAGAAATGATCCTGTGGTGGATCACGGAGAGGAGTTCAGAGTAGAACTCGATGAGTTTCCTGAGATGGAACTCGGTGATTGGGACAATCAGTCCAACAATTCTGGCTATTCGACAGCCAGATCTGCTGCATCTTCTACTCCATCATCATCTCTTCAACGTAATCAAAAGACGATTCCGCCGCCGCCGCAGTTACTTCAACCAGTCAACCAGTCAATCAGAGACCGATCAGAATTCGCCAACCACCTCAACGACTCGATGTCGATCCGAGACAGAAGACGTACAAAGCGACGAAGCAGTAATCCCGTCCCCTTTGCTACGTCCTCACCTCACCTCATTCCCATTCTGTATAGTAGTAATCACACGTAAATAATGTGACCCGCAAGTACTACCGTACTCCTATTTCTATTCGCGTATCAGCGCCTCTCATACGGAAATTCCTGATTCCTACCGTAACCCAAATTGTTCATTATTTCCGTTGGCATACTTTTTGCCAATCAATTGAGTCAGTCGTCTCTCTCTCTCTCTCTCTCTCTCTCTCTCTCTCTCTCGTTGCGGCTAGTTATTGCTGCAATTTCATCATCATCATCATTTTTATTCAGGTCGAAATAGCATACAATGAGTATGCGGACTCTAGCCGACCCACGATACTCACAACTGGGCCACGGTATCAGCGATCGATACGGTGGAACCCAAGGGGAGCAGGGGCAGGCTTAGAGCGCTATGGCAGAAGGATGGAATGAACCGAGAGCCAAGAGTGTGTGAGAGTGTGCTGTGGGTGTGGTACGGTGCCAGAAGGACAGAGAGGGGTTCAATACCAATTATTTATTACGGTATACGGTAAGGGACGGAACGGGGTCGGATAGGGTACGAAGTGGATACGGTAGATGGAATGGGTATCCGAGAGGATACTGGAAGACGAAGATGGAAGGATACTGGAGATCCTAATGAAACGACGAGATCTAAAGATGGATGACGAGGGGTCATAGGAAAGTGGGGCGAGGCTTTGGGGGAGGGGGCGGAGTCTTCCTTCTACTTCTTTCCACTCGCTCGACGGACGGCCGGAGCCATTCCGTGCACTCCAATGAGATCGGCGATCAGCACCTCAAATTAATCTCTATATTTTTGTTACAATTTCATAAATCTCACAAATTCATCGGCGAAGGGGCTGCCATTGAAGCGGAGATCTCTGATCGTCATCGAAATCGAATCGCGAGAGAGCTGCAAAAGGGAGGCGGAGTCACGAGTGGGCGGAGTCTCTCACCTTCTTCCACTTGGTCGCGTCCTTGAGCATGTCCCCGTTGCCGGGAATCACGTAGAGATGATCGAGGATATTCCTGAAGGAGGTGAAGTGGGTGGAGTCAGAAGGGGACGTGGCCACTCACTTCAAGTCACACTCAGCAGCGGCTGCAAAAGAGCGAAGCACACGGCGGAGCGAGGTCTTGCCGAGGAAGGCGTCGAAGAGACGGAGACGGAAACTGCAAAAGGGGGGCGGGACTTAAGGGAAGGTGGCGGATTCAACTCACTAATCCCCTCGATCGGACTGTCCAAATTCATAGTACGTGATCGAATAGAGTAAGTGCGACTGTGAAGATCAATTATAGGGGGTAGATCAAAGATCAGCTTGCCTCGCCCGATTCGCGGGAATTAGTCTCTCCTCCTGCGAGAGTCAAATCGTCATTGAATGGAGATTGAACGGAAATGCCTGAAGAGAATCAAGATCAGAGATCAAAGATTAAAGATGAATCTTACCCGTCTGTGGGTGAACGGGAAGAGGCATTGGACGACGAACATGGTTCCATTTGACACTGTAGTTGGAAGTGGCCTCAGTATCAGGGCAACTTGTCGATGAATCGTTACGAGTTCTGAATGGAAGATACGGTAATCATTATTGATTGTTCATTTCTGACTCTCGTCAGCACAATGATCGGTTTGTGGACATCTTTTAGCACGAATGAGTGGTTACGGTAGTAATGGGATACTGTAGGCATTACCGTACCTATTCGATTTCTTAGAGATTCCGGATCGGGAGGATACAATGGATCCCATCGAACTATCCGTTTTCAATCCCTGAGGATGATCTTGAGCCAAATCCATTGTGTATGTGTATTGATAACTGAAAGAGAAGGGGATTACGGTACTTCCAAGGGGGTACGGTATACCGGCCATCCGTGATTGCCTTGCACTGCAGTCGCACCTTGTTGACAACCACCTGAAGAGGGAATACCGTATCATTGGGATACGGTAGGAGTGCGGTCGGTCAATCTCACATCTTCTCCGAGAGGTCTCACGATGGGCGGTAGATAATACTCTGCATTCTTGGGAATATCCGAAATGTCCGAAGTGTAGGAACTGGAAGGATTACGGTAGGTTGGGATGCGGTAGAAGGAGAGGAGTACGATACCTTGTGGTGGAATAGGGAGATGATGAAGCAGTGGCCATAATGGGAAGAAGAGAAGGAGAGGGAGAGGGGGCGACCACTCGCCAATGGAGAAAAAGAGTTGAATGGGGGAAGGAATGAAATGAGAGAGGAGGAGAAGAAAGAGAGAGATGCATTTGCATTGAAATGAAATGAAAGAATAATAAGATTGTGAATATTGATTATTCATTTCGAATTTATCCTAATTCTCACAGTCATATTTATGAGAGGGATCTCGAGAGGTTCGGCCAGGGGGGGCGGAAGTGAAAATTCATGATTTTTAAAAATTCTTTAAAAAATACAAAAAATACTTCGAATGATGTTCTTTCGAACTGTGTAGGGTGATTTTTTTTTTTTAGAAAAGTTTTCGAAACCCCAGACATGCTAATGAGCCGCGTTTCGAAACGAGAGTCGAACAAAGTCCGATTTCATATCGAACCTTTTCGTTTCTGTGAGCTTCGACAGTTCAGTGAAATCAAGGCTCGTTTCTTGTTGTTTGCGAACTACGTAATGTTTCGTTCTTATTTTCCTCATTCAGCCCGTTCTCACACTCAGCACAGGAATATTGAGCAAAAGCACAGGAATATTGAGAGCGATCACTGTTTGGCGTATTGCTAGCGCGCGATACTCAAGTGGCGCGCGAAGTGAAGCAAAAACTGGATATTGATTTTTGAAGAGAGGCATGATCCCAGGGTGAAAAGGTGTATATCGAAAGGAGTAAGAGCAAAATGAAACCCTCGAACAATGAGCTTTCTAATCTTGAGGATCGTGCTCTTCTAATGACGAGATATATGTAACTGCTCAATTTCCTTCCCTCAAACAATAACAGTTTGACAATACGATTCTAGACTGAACCACTAAACCGACTCGGGAATATGAGTCAGATAATTATCTTCAATTCACGAACATCTTCGTCATCTCCAGATTCCTCCAACTTCCTTCAGTGACTATCGAAACAACTCACACTTCTGATTCTCCTCATTCTTTCCATTCTCCAGCTCTGCCTACCCGAATCAGTGTTCATCTCAATCGGCACTTGAACGCTCACGAGCGTGACTCGTGAAGTGTCGCCGATCGGAGGCACTTTGGCTCGATATGACGGGCGAGAGACCAGGGGGAAATGAGAGAGAAGGAGAGATTGAGATGAACACGCGGGAAAAAGGTGAAGAGAACATTCGCGAATAGTGCGCGATGAGGAAGCAAAAAGTTGGAGATACTCGAGGGTGAATCGAGAATCATTTATTCGTGGAGGAACAGCAGGGATCGCCATATTTCATGTATAATAAAAATGTAAAAATTGCATGAAAAAGAGCTTTAAAAAGATTAAGCATTGATTTTTGGACTATATGGAAAGAAAAGCGAAAATATGAGATGATTCAATGCTTTTTTGGCATGGAAGCAATGCTGGCCTAGCAGGGATCTCCCGCAGGGTGCATGTGCCTTGATAAACGGGATGACCACTACTTTTATCTTTACCCTGGAAGCTCAATTATATCAGATAACAATAATACGTCATTGCAGTCTAAAAATACAAAAATATCCCGAGGCAGAATCACCTGCCGATCACGGCTGACAACTTCATTTTTCATTATTTTCAAAAAATAATTTTGTAAAATGGAAGTTCTCTCAGAGTTAAAGAAGGCGTCCCACGAACCGCGCGGGCGACTATGCAAAGTGAGGATTGAGAAGGACACTCTCCTCATTCCACACACTCTCTCGCTCGTTGCCTGCTTTTCAGGGTCACTTGGCATGCAGCCAATTGATCATAACTCAGTTCAAACAAAAAATGGTGACTTGGGAGTTTCGAAAGTGTTATCGGGTAACAGCGACCCACCACCTCACATCGAGAACTCAGTTAGCCAGACATTCGTGGGACGCCTTCTTTAATAGCAAAAGGGGAGAGTATCATAGATCGGATGGGATTGATGCACGGATTCCAAATACGTTTTCAAATATTCATTTCTGCATGCAAATAAGGTTTTACGCAAGCGATAATGTACTGGCAAGTAAATTTAGCCATCTTTTCACTTTTTTACGGCTCTTGATCTACCTCGAGTCTCTCCGTCCAATTAATCACAATTGATTGATCCAATTGATCAATTCATGCGAACAGTCGGACCCATTTTTCTGAGACAAGCAAGAAGCCATGAATGGCCTGCCATGCACAACAGAGCCTACTCTTGATAAATGTGTTAAAAACTCACCAGTTCTCAGTTATTTTTCGTGACCCATATTGGAATAAGAATGAGTTTCACAAGTAGTGCAAAAGCGACGCGAGACGTCCTCAAATGATGGTCTTCAGTCTCCATGGCGATAAAATAAATAAAAATAATTCCAAACCTGCGCTCCTCCAGCCCGAGTCTCTCGAATCCCACCGCGCATGAGTTCCATTTTACAAAATTATTTTTTGAAAATAATGAAAAATGAAGTTGTCAGCCGTGATCGGCAGGTGATTCTGCCTCGGGATATTTTTGTATTTTTAGACTGCAATGACGTATTATTGTTATCTGATATAATTGAGCTTCCAGGGTAAAGATAAAAGTAGTGGTCATCCCGTTTATCAAGGCACATGCACCCTGCGGGAGATCCCTGCTAGGCCAGCATTGCTTCCATGCCAAAAAAGCATTGAATCATCTCATATTTTCGCTTTTCTTTCCACATAGTCCAAAAATCAATGCTTAATCTTTTTAAAGCTCTTTTTCATGCAATTTTTACATTTTTATTATACATGAAATATGGCGATCCCTGCTGTTCCTCCACGAATAAATGATTCTCGATTCACCCTCGAGTATCTCCAACTTTTTGCTTCCTCATCGCGCACTATTCGCGAATGTTCTCTTCACCTTTTTCCCGCGTGTTCATCTCAATCTCTCCTTCTCTCTCATTTCCCCCTGGTCTCTCGCCCGTCATATCGAGCCAAAGTGCCTCCGATCGGCGACACTTCACGAGTCACGCTCGTGAGCGTTCAAGTGCCGATTGAGATGAACACTGATTCGGGTAGGCAGAGCTGGAGAATGGAAAGAATGAGGAGAATCAGAAGTGTGAGTTGTTTCGATAGTCACTGAAGGAAGTTGGAGGAATCTGGAGATGACGAAGATGTTCGTGAATTGAAGATAATTATCTGACTCATATTCCCGAGTCGGTTTAGTGGTTCAGTCTAGAATCGTATTGTCAAACTGTTATTGTTTGAGGGAAGGAAATTGAGCAGTTACATATATCTCGTCATTAGAAGAGCACGATCCTCAAGATTAGAAAGCTCATTGTTCGAGGGTTTCATTTTGCTCTTACTCCTTTCGATATACACCTTTTCACCCTGGGATCATGCCTATCTTCAAAAATCAATATCCAGTTTTTGCTTCACTTCGCGCGCCACTTGAGTATCGCGCGCTAGCAATACGCCAAACAGTGATCGCTCTCAATATTCCTGTGCTTTTGCTCAATATTCCTGTGCTGAGTGAGAGAACGGGCTGAATGAGGAGAGTGGAGAGTCTCCTGACAATGAGCGGATCTCGTCTCGTTGTGCGTGAAACTCTCCCCGTCTCCCTTCTCTTTTTTTCATCACGGGATATCTTCCGTGTTTGAGGAGCATTGAAACGGCCTTTGTTCTCTCTAACTGCATTCTATTTTAGCATGAATATTATTCGCCTATTCGCCTATCTAGAATCCAAGTCGTCAATTGCATCTTCAATTCTCGCAGGCACCCGAAAATTTCGGCTCCGTGAAACGTATCATCTTTGTGGCATACAAGGAGTGCCAAATATAGCGCTTATTTATTTCAAGTCAATTCAATTCAATTCAATTATTTTTCCACCAGATTAACATAAATATATAGGGTAGTAGCGTGGATCTTCGTTAACTGTTTGGTTTATGTTAAAACTCACCTAAATCGGTGATCCTATGATCTCCTTCATTTACCCTTCTCATTTTCATTGACCCCTGAGATTTATGAGCATCCATTCATCCATTCTCGAGAGATTCGTGCACTTTTTCAAACAAAGACCGGTGTTTGGTTTTTGTTTGGCGGATTCAAAGACGATCGGAACAATCAAATGAGAGAAAGTTCATACACAAAAAGGCTTCGATTCCAAATCTGATTTTTTTCTATTTCTTAGCGCCTCTTTCACACTTTTCAGAGAATAATAGCTTCGCATTCTCTATACTCTCTGAGCACTCAATTGAAGAAGCGGCGTTTCCGAATTTCCAGCTCTATGCTCGATACCATTCAATCCCTAGGCTAAAATAGAATGAAGGAAAGGCGATGTCACTTTTCGGATGGTCAAGACAAAGGGATAGTGCGTGTCGGTCAAAGAATGCGCGAAGTATCGTGAAGAGTCCAAAAATCTCGGCGAAATCTGCCCCGTGAAGAGAATTGTACCAAATTCCTTGAATTTACTACTCAAATACATTCATTCACTCATAATCAATCAATATCATTATTTACAATCATTATAGTAATTAAGCTTTTCCCAATACCCTTGTACGCTACCGTACCACAGCGCGAGTGTGGTCGTCCCACACCGTTGTATGTGTGTGTGGTGCGGCATGCCCTTCTGCCTTCTCTCACCCTCTGGCGTCTCTCGCTTTCCCACACTCTCTCATTCACGAGGCGCGCGCGAGGTGCTCTGGTTTCTCGTGACTAGTTGTAAATTACTATGCTGACTAGTTGATGGCGGATAGGGGAATCACTAGTCAGGGAACTAATTTACAACTAGTCAGCCACTAATTTACTACTAGTCGGGGATAGGCCCCGCCCACTTCTTAAATCGATGAGGTACTGTATTATTGATTGATACCGTATGAGTGATCCTCATACTGTAACTGATCCATGCATGGTAAGACCATGTACGATAGTCACATTCAAAAGGCTTTCCCTGTTGGAGATAGCAGTCGACGGCATCCACACACGGGAGCCATCTAATGATCAGACCCTGATCTGAAGGGGGCTGAAAAATAGGCCCTTATAGGCAAGGCGCGTGCTAGTCACGACGGGTAGACAAATAGCCTCCCAACTAGTTGCTAACTACTTGCTAACAACTAGTCAGCAGCCAACTGATCAGCAACTAGTCAGACTATTAATTTACTACTAGTCAGCTCAGACTCCGCCCACCCCAACTAATTTACTACTAGTCACGAGAAACCAGAGCGTGTGCGCGCTCACTTCCTCTCCCTCGCGAGAGGTCACTCGAGTCTCAAAGGCACCCCGAACGCTGCGGTTCGCTCTCTCCAGTCATCATAAGGGAAGAGCTAACTCACTTGCTCTCTCCCTTCCTCCCATAAGCCAACGAGGCTTCAATCATCATCACACCCCTTCCATTCACTACAACAAGTCAACACGACTTCAATTCATCGCTTCTCCATCTAAGGAGACTTCATTCTATCATCCGGCCAGTGATCATTCACTTCATTCCCCTCACCACCCCTATTTCATCATAGACTTCACCTCATTTCCTTTTGCAAGTACAATTAATAAATACTATTTGTTGATTGCTCCTTACCCCTCACACCGCGAACACTAACACGGTTCTATCCATCACGGGGTAGAATCGTGTACAAGAGTATTGTCTAGCTACTTGTGAGAAGAATAGAGTGTGATCAGATGCGTGGAATCATCGGGATCGAAATGGACGAGATATTACATTTCATGACTTGAAAGGGGAACATGGATTGAATGAGATCAAAATGAGGTGAGAGACTAGAGTGGGAGCAGCATTGTCTCCGAGAAATGAAAGGAAGACACTATAGCCATTATATGGATACAGATCGACCACAGATAGACGAATCCGCCTATCGAAAAAGGAAATGATTAGATGACGAGCGGCCGAAGGCCGCTCGCGGTCGCTTTGCGAGTGAAGAATGAAGAATGAATTCGACTCTCATTGATTGGATTACTCTCCTCTCTCCCCTCACTCTCTCACTAATCCAATATAACTGCTCGATTTTGTCGCCAAGAAATTCGAAATTCCCCTAGTTGTAATAGATACATTTTCAAAAATAAAATTATGTTTTTTTACCCGCATCAGAAGCGAAGACTTTGAGATTGCACAACTGCAGTCTTCCTCGTTCAGTGACCCGTATTGGGACCACCCTGAACGAAAATTTCATACACTCCATTTTTAGAGTTCTGCATGACGAAGAGATCATTTTGAAGACGATTCCTTCCGCCCCACCTTTATCTTCCCTGTGAAACCTAAGCCAACTCAACACTCTTTCTCGCCACAAATGATTCAATATATCTACCGTCTATAGTTCAATCGAGGCCCTTCCGATTCCCTTTTCATTTCCCAGAACTATCAGATTCACCCGAAAATGAACAGTTTGATCAGTGATAGTCCAGCTTTTATTTGGCGCAGTGCTCTCTTCATTTCGCCTGCGCTCTCGCTTTCTCTGACCTGTTAGAGATCACACGAATTGAAGAGAGCAATTACTCCCTTATTTGCACTGATGACGGCCCCTCTCGCAATCAGGTGATAATTTATTTGCAGACACGATTATGCATGAATAATTTATCTTTCCCATTCGTTTGCACGAGTACAGAACTAGTCAAGTAGTCAGTGAAGTAGTCAGCCGTGATCGGCAGGTGATTCTACCTCGGAATATTTTTGATATTTTTGTATTTTATATTTTTGAGCTGTGCCAACTCTTCTCCGATTCTTTCGCAAACGGCCTCCTATTGCGAAGTTTTCCCATTTTCCTACAAAACGCAAGATGGAAAGATCTCTTCATGCGAACAGTCGGACCCACTTTTCTGAGACAAGCAAGAAGTCATGAATGGCCTGCCATGCACAACAGAGCCTACTCTTGATAAATGTGTTAAAAACAAACCAGTTCTCAGTTATTTTTCGTGACCCATATTGGAATAAGAATGAGTTTCACAAGTAGTGCAAAAGCGACGCGAGACGCCGTCAAATGATGGTCTTCAGTCTCCATGGCGACAAAATAAATAAAAATAATTCCAAACCTGCGCTCCTCCAGCCCGAGTCTCTCGAATCCCACAGCGCATGAGTAGCGTGCGACCGTTTAATTTTTTATTATTCTTATTCTTGAAATTTCTTGGTTGTTTTTCAAGATCTTGAAAAACAACTTTGTCATTTCCATTTCTTGGCAAGATCATTCTTCGCCATCCAATCTTCAAAAGCAGTTTTATCTTGACAAGCCTTGACTAGCCAGTCCCCACAGTCCATTGCTCCATTCTTACACAACCGGCCTCACATACATGATACGCGCGATACTACGGTATCTCACGATTGCTGCGCTCGCTCTGGGGTACGGTAGCATATTCTTGAATACGGTATCGTACTGTAGAATACGAGCGAATCTACACACTCCTGTCATTGAAATGGATGAATCATATCAGTATATTCGTTAGTCAAGATTATTCCGATGAACTGTACACATAACTAAAAAAGATTTTTCAACGTTTATTAAAGGGAGTCGGCAGTCAAAAATGAAGTATTTTTCAGATTAAAGAGCTTTCTTTTCTAAGAATTTTGAAAAAAACCGCATATTTTTGCGATTTTTTTGCAGGCAGATATGATTTTTCAAAGTTTCAAGGTACTGTAGCTCCTGCATACGTGGTGTGTCTGTTGTTTCCTAATATCACATGGTAAACGATAAGACCAGCGTAATTTTTAATGGAAATTGTATTTTTTTTATCAGTTGAAAGTCAAAATCAGGTCAGTTTTCCGATTTTCTACTCAGAACAGTTGATTTTAACAAAAATTTAGGAAAAGACAGAAAATCTTAATATGCGAGAGCGACAGTAACCCTCAATACACCATAAATCATAACTGCCTTTAAAAAAATCGCAAAAATATGCGGGTTTTTTTAAAATTCTTAGAATTTTGTGCTCTATTTTGTCAAAAATCGCTAGTGAGAATAAGATGAAAAAATATTTGGCTGCAGACTCTCTTTAAGAACATGAAATGGACAGAAGTAGGGCTTCCAAGATCACTCTGCGTCATTCCAATCTTGAATTGCGGTTTCCATCTAGACAAGCAATTCTAAAACGTAAAACTCATTTATTCATTCTGAATTGTGACAATAAATTACTACAAATATGTGCAACCATAAGTTATGTGACCATCGATAGCGGCTATTTCGAAAATCTCAAATACATACAATTTACACAAAATATTCTAAAAAAACGCTAGAAACTCGTTCTATTCTGATGAGCTGATATGTCAATGCAATAATGTTTGTCCGAAAATTCATCTTTCTTCAACCCGAAACTCAGCTGTCGATTCTCGAGATCAGTGTACGGTAGTTCAGCATACGGTAGAATCGCTCTCGGGCGCTGTTACGCTACCGTAGACCGAGTCGAACTCTGTGAGGAATTTTATTTATCACGGGTCTCCTGTAAGAATGTAGGAAGGCGTTCGACAGAATAAAAATTTTCGACGTCGATTGCGCTGAAACTTGGTTGACTGGTTGGGGTGAGGGTCTGGAAAACGTTGGTCCACTTTGTTCGTCGAAATTTGCAAAAAAAAAATTATGCAAATTTGCAAAAAAAAATTATGCAAATTTTTGCCCTAACTCTTTGAGAAGCTGTATCTCGCTTCGTTTTTGAGCTATCGAGATCTAACCGGTGAAGATCGATCGGTATTCGGCCTATTTACATATGACGCCGTTTTCGTAAGAATCGAGCAACGGCCGGCACAGTGAAATTGGGTCGATTTTGGTACACTCTGATTTTAGAGGTTCTTTAGGGTGCTGATGACGATAAGAGTATACATTTTGCACCTAGAGCCGTCGTTGGCTCCAGATAACGTTACGTCGAAATCGATTTTTATTGATTTTCTGTTCACCAAAAAAGCAGAATTTGACGCTGAACACGACTGTGTATTTCATTTTTCATAATTTTTATAAAAAAAAATATTTAAACAATGGATTTTTTTTTGCTCTGTCAATCCCGAGCTGAGCGACCTACACCGATCGACGCGCCTTGACGAGAGGATTCCGAATATATATGCGAAGTCCCAGAAAAACCTCGACGTTTTACAATGGGACATCATTTACTGACCGAAATAGTGAAAGAACTACGGCGACCTCTGATCTCCGATCTTCAAGGGAGACGAGAGAGTGTGTCGGTACGAGAGAGCGCAGAGAGAAAGGGGAAGAGGGAAGGTGGCAAGGGATGAGAAGGGGGTAGATCAGTGGGGAGAGTCGTCCTTCTTCACCCTTTTGGCGTCAATAAATGATGTCCCATTGTAAAACGTCGAGGTTTTTCTGGGACTTCGCATATATATGAGCCCGTTTGTGTAAGAATCGAACAACGGTGAAGGAGACCCCGTACAGGGTAAAAGTAGTGATACGAGCAAAGAGTGTTTTTCGGCACAGTTTGAGGTCCTGAAAATCATGACCAACATGACTTGAAATGCAAATCAAGTTTTGGCGGAATACGGTAGGTCAAAGTTCAAGCGATTTATCACATTTTGCCTGATATTTCAATAACCGTTGGACAAAATTGAAAAATTTGAATAGCCTATAGTTAATTTTTCATGACGAATCGATTAGTGTCGATGAAATTTATTTTTGAAAATTTACTACTGTTTTAGCTACTGTATTTTTGCTGCAAATCATTTGCAGGAAATTTTTACATTTTCCTGTAGTGAAGAAGCATTCTCCTTCCTCCCTCTCCCCATCATTATCATTTCTCATTGCCGAGCGCACGTGCGCGGCGATGCAAAGATCAATCCCCACTGATGCAAAGGCATCCAAATCAACGTTTTTGCATCGAGCGGTATGTCTGCCACCGTATAAAAGGCCGGCTTTTAATTTTACCTTCATTTTCGTCTCGCTATCGGTTTCCTTTTCGCCCTTCGCCGATTATTTCTTTTGGTCAGTTTCTTTAAAGCAATTTGTATGACCCAACCTTTATACTGTTCGCAAAATCATATTCTAGATGGCTTCTACATGTGTCTTCTCTCATGAACCGGACCCACCGCTTCGATTCATTATTTAAATTTATTTAAAAATTCAGACTAATGTGAAGAAACTAAGAGGGAAGAGAAAAGCAACGACCGTGCAAAAGGAGCCGCAGGTAATAAAAAATATGTGGTTTCATCCATTTACATTTTCAGAAGTTAAAAGGACGACCATCCAAACGCAGTTTGAAGGATATTGAGACCGAATCAGAGAATGAGGAAGTGATGATGAAACAAACTGGCAATGAAGAAGAATACGATGAATTTGACGTAATGGAATTAATGGAGCAAGAAGTTGGGAAGGTCATCAATGACATTTTTGACACGACTCAATACTCACATCTATAAATGATTCATTGATTCACATTCGTTGTACATCACACCGCGCACGTGCGATCGTCAATGAGAAATGAGAATGATGAGGAGAGGGAGGAAGGAGAATGGGCGATTTAGGTGAGCTTTTTCGTCCGTTTTCTTATCATAACTCGCTTCGGGGTCCGATTTGTGCGAGTTAACGACATAGGTGCCTTTATAATGACCTTCTTCACTACAGAAAAATGTAAAAATTTCCTGCAAATGATTTGCAGCAAAAATACAGTAGCTAAAACAGTAGCAAATTTTCAAAAATAAATTTCATCGACACTAATCGATTCGTCATGAAAAATTAACTGAAAAAATTTCAAATTTTTCAATTTTGTCCAATGGTTATTGAAATATCAGGCAAAATGTGGTAAATCGCTTGAACTTTGACCTACCGTATTCCGCCAAAACTTGATTTGCATTTCAAGTCATGTTGGTCATGATTTTCAGGACCTCAAACTGTGCCGAAAAACACTCTTTGCTCGTATCACTACTTTCACCCTGTACGGACCTTGTTTGATTCTTACACAAACGGCCTCATATTCGGAATCCTCTCGTCAAGGCGCGTCGATCGGTGTAGGTCGCTCAGCTCGGGATTGACAGAGCAAAAAAAAAAATCCATTTTTTAAAAAAATATTTTGTTTTTTTAAAATTATGAAAATGAAGTACACTGTCGTGTTCAGCGTCACAAATTCTGCTACGGATACCTTACTGGGTTAATTTTAGGGCTTTTTGGTGAACAGAAAATCAATAATAATCGATTTCGACGTAACGTTATCTGGAGCCAACGACGGCTCTAGGTGCAAAATGTATATTCTCATCGTCATCAGCACCTTAAAGAACCTCTAAAACCAGAGTGTCAGAAAATCGACCCAATTTCACTGTGCCGGCCGTTGCTCGATTCTTAGGAAAACGGCGAAATATGTAAATAGGCCGAATACCGATCGATCTGCACCGGTTAGAGCTCAAAAAGCTCAAATTCGCAGGTATCGGATTTCTATCCGATACCTAGTCGAGGTATCGGGTCTTTTCATTCTTCACTTTTCGAGCGCGATACCCGGTGCGATACCGGATGACCCGCCCCGAATTACGAACTCTAGTTCTCATTCTCCTACATTCTTACAGGAGACCCGTGTTATAGAAAGAATTGCGAATAAAATCAGTCGTCGATCGAATACCGTACCCTCTTCATCCATTTGCATTACGGTATCCATGGCGGGAGGGACATCGTAGATTGGCTCGTGCTCGAATGAGTATTTCATCTGCGAATCCGTTGGGGATACGGTAGGCTGACTGCAATCGATTATTGATCATTTTCACTGCCTTGTCGGCTAGCGAAGACGAAAAACTGCCTTTTCGCTCAATAGTTTTGCGTAGGATTCAATCAATAGGTACTAGTGATAGCAAATCGATCAGGCAGTCGACAGACTATGAAAGCTGAAGAGAGGCACATGTCGAAATCTGCACACTAATCATTTCCACCGTACTTGAACTGCGGCAGTCCCGGCCGTGTGATCGGTCGTCCCATCGGCAGAGTAATGTGGATGTTGCCATTAGGGAGTTGCTGCAGCTGCAGAAGTTGGGGAGGCACCTGCATTAAGATGTTCTTTTCTGGCATTTTTTATGCTAAAATTGGTCACTTCTTCTGGAAACATCAAACTACGAATGTGTTGCAGAATTCGAAATTTTCTCTCACGATACTCTGACGGAAAATATAACCAGAGAGGATCTCGAAGCCCCGTATCTCGAAGTCTAATACTTCAGATACTATTAGAAAGATTGAGTTTGATCTTTGATCTCTGACCTCCAGTTGCGTAAGAGGAACACTTGCAGCGTAGTACACCGTATTGTCCACTTGGTTCATCATTGGCCTGAGTATTTACTATTTCGATGGTTTCTTTTCTTTTCCATTGACCATTGAATGACAATTGGAATGATGAAGATGTCTTGTGCTTCAACACGCAATGAAATTTACTTGCAGAAATGGGAAAATAATGAAAATATATATTGAGCCCACTCGGCTATTACTAGAGTAATCACTAGAGTTCGCAATACGGGCCACCGTCTCTTCATTTCGTACACTCTCTCCTCTGGTTTCTCGTGACCAGTTGCTAACCAGTTGGTGACCAGTTGCTAACCAGTTGCTGGCGGATAGGGAAACAACTGGTCAGGATACTGGTTAGCAACTGGTCAGCCACTTGTCAGCAACTGGTCAAGAGAAACCAGAGTCGCCTCTCTGACCAGTGAGAGAGCGCACAAAATGAAGAAACGGTGACCCGTATTTCGAACTATAGTAATAATAACTCACAGCAATGATTTGAAGTCGGATGAACAATAGGGGGAGGGACTCTCACCGAATATTGCCAGCCTGGGCATAGATCACTCCTGCCGATGCACCCATGGACATGTCTGAGGGTGGAGGTGGAGGGGGTTTGGAATCGAAGGAGAACGAGGGAGAACGGGCGTGACGGATAACGATGACCTGCAGGAATAGATTACGATTATTGATATTCAGCATGCGCCTACATTGCATAATTTACAAGAGGAGATGCCGATTTTTCAACACTACCACTGTCCTCCAGCAGAAACAATAGAGTGATATGGTGGAAATGAATGCGGTAGGAGCTATTGGTATTAGGCAGAAAATGGACGCACCACAAGCAGAATGAGCAAAGCAACAGCCGCAATGACCAGCAGTGCGTTCGCTTCTCCACTGTCACTCTGCATCTCGCGAAGCGTTGAGACGTCTGAAATTGGTACTGCGTTAGGAGAAAAACGCGACCTCGTCGAAGTCTTTGCTAAAATGGGACGAAATGCCTATTGGTCCTACTTGGGGAAATTTCCTATAATTTGTTCCCACTCTGAATCTCACGAAGGGTCGAGACGTCTGGAAGACTAGATATCTATGATCGAAGATTCGTAAAATTAAAACTTTGTGAGGTTCTGTATATTTTTCTTAAACTGTCTATCCGCTACAAATTATCGCGATATCATCAGACATCATTTAATAAATTGTTGAAACATATCCGGTTTGAGAACCTTTTTCATCCTGCGAACCTCATAATAATAATTTAGAAGCTTACTGGAGCTCTCCACGACTTACCATAACAAACAGGCGAGACTGGCTCCCACGCGCCTCGCTCACTGCAGTAGATCGTGTCGTGACCGATCAGTCTGAAAAAAGTACGGTAAAATCGATCATTATCGATTTTTCTCGAGCTATCAATGTTTCTTCTTTTGAACGCTATTTTGTGTGAAGATCTCATGAATATTGCCAGAGATCAAAGATAAGACAATTGACAAAGAAAAGACAATTGACAAGTAGCTAAAAGTGCCTACCTGTACCCCTGTCCGCACTCATGGACCGCCGTCGAATTCAGATTCGTCGTCGTGAAGTGGACGTTGCCGTTGGCCACGGAGGAAGGACGGCCTGAATAATTATGAATTCATAGCAATGAAAAAAAATCAATGAAAAAAAAAGTTTCGCGCAATTCCTACTGTTCATATAAATATTGTTCGATGAAAAAGCAAGATTTAAAGCGCAAAACGATGCTCATATTTCAAACCTGAAACATATCCAAAATTCTAACCGCAATCCTCCCTTGCGCAACGGCCAGATGCGCCATTATTGCTGGTACTTTGAGCTTTCCTTTTTCTGCCCTGGAGTTTCGATGCGAGAGAAAGAGAGAAAGTGGGGAATCGAAAAACATTCTCACTCACCGCAATCAACCCTTGCACAATGCGGCGGTGGCGCCGACCATGCTCCGTCCGGACCGCAGTTGCGAATGGGCGACCCGCCTATGGGACGGAAGCCTCGAGGACACTCGAACTCGACCTGGGAGATGGATGGTTTAAAAAAAAATTTTTTTTTAAAGGTAAAAAGGTGTATCCACGTCAAGCGAATTTACAGTCATATGACAACTCTAGGTGGGACCCGCCGGTAAGGCCAGATGTTAGACTGACTACAATACCCTGCGGTCCAACGCTTCTAGGGTAGGTTACCTCTCGCAACCGAGGTCACTACCAATTTACCGACCCCGGAGGGATAGAGGGCTTGGTTGGCCTCGGCGGGGATTGAACTCGGTGCCCTTCGAATGATCGGCAGCGCCTTACACCACTCGGCCATCTCAATGGATGGTTAGCAGAGATCAAAGATTGTTTTCATTGACATTATTCATTGACACCGGGACATCGGCATTCCTCGCAGATAAGAAATATAGAGCGTCGAACTCCAACTGTGAGAAACAGATCACCAGGGATCAGATATAATTTATGTGAACTTTTAGAGATCAAAGATCAATCAGAATTGCTGAGCTATGGAATTGAAATCTCACCAGCGATCCGAATAGCGTGGTCTTGTTCAGTAGACGGACGTGTCCGTCGAAGGGCGGCGGTGAACCACAGTCGACCACTGGAGGAATGGAGAGATCAAAGATCAAGGGGTTTCCGGGAATTATCGAGGATAAGTAAGGATAGGCTTTATTGTTTAGAATTGATACTTAGATACTTGACAGAAAGTAAGAGAGAGTTTCTGAGTCAGTGAAAAAATTTGCACTGGCCCCTGGCAAAATGAGAAAAATCGAATTCCTCCAAAATTGGTGTGTGAGTAGTAGACGTCGAGTATAGCTCAGCCCCAACTTATTTAGTGATTTGAATTACTCTCCGCCGAATGGCGCGGATTGCTAAAGTGAAACATAACCCAGCCGACTTTATCATTTCGCAATCGTTCGAATCGAGTGATAGCGCAAAAAATGCGCAATAATTCACTGATTGTATACCCCAAGTTTTATCCCATTCAACCGCGAACCCTTTGAGAAAATTAGGAAAAATCACCAAAAAATCATTTTGTCAAATAATCGTAATTTTCTAGCTTGGATGGTTAACACGGGACCTTTTTTATTTCAATAATATTTACAGCAAACATTCAGCTCTACCATGTGTTCATATAAAAGAAATTTAAAAACCACGCCTCAGCTTATTGGGAAAATTAGGGCACCAATTTATATAAAAATAAGTTCGTGATATGGTCGCCGACAAAAATAAAATAAAAGAAGCAACTCACATCGACAGCCCGGAATTGATCCCGACCACTTTCCTCCGGCGCCACATATTCGCTGCGAGTTTCCTGCAATGGCGGACTATATTTACCGTTCGGTAGCCTTTTACCCCATACATAGAATATTTCCACAGAGTGCGTCAATTGACACGTATTTCTATCTATTCCTAGCCGAATCGAAGTTAGTAAATAAGCCAAATAATATGGTCTGACCCTCCAGCTCGTATCCCTCCTCGCACTCGTAGAAGGACGTAGTGCCCACTGAAAAGGGAGGGAATTTGTATTTTATGATATTTTCGAAATATCCCCTCTGTTTCAAAATTTTTTCATCAAAATGTGATTTTTCCATGCACGAATGCGAAAGAAGAGAAATTTTTTAATGCTATACATGAAGTAAAATAAAACGACTTACCAGCATAGGAATGCGACGAGAAGGAAACGCGGCCCGCCTCGCCGACACCGGGAGATGTGCAAAACTTGGGTTCTATAAAAAATAAACAATAGACAATTATGAAAAAAAGGAATTCTACTGCAATAAATAAGCTTAGCAATATCATTGGTGGTAAAACGTACTGCTTTTACATACGAACTGATTCCACCCTGTCTGCAGACCGACAGCCCATTTCCAGGCTGCCTCGCGGGAGACGAGAATCGCCTCGCCATCCGTCGCTGCGTGCACTCTGCAAACGGCTTGCTAGGAAACTGTTATAGATAATAGGAAAAAAGACAATGAATGAGTTTCCAGAAATCAGAACGGAGCCGTGTTAACGAGCAGTAAGTAAATATAACTCATACTTGTCCCCGAAGTGCATCTCTATCGGTCCCACGGGCGCGCCGTCCGCGTATCGCCACTCGTTCATGTCGGACACCACTCCTTGAAATAATTAATTATCAATTAAGGGTGGTTTCAAATTTTAGGCAAGCGATCAGGACCATCATTCAAGATCTTCGAAACAGTCTTTGATGTGTTGGGCACTCAATGTTGGAAAAAACGCTGGTACTATTCCGGATGAGCAAGAAACTCTGTATCAGTCGTCTGGTGCATCCAAAGATCTCATTCGTCCTAGAGCTCTTACTATATCAGCCCGACACTCTTACCGATCCAGTAGAACGGCGCAGGGTCCCTCAGTCCCTCGAGAGTAGTCGCTATGAAGTTCATTGCTGCGTCGTCTTGTCTGGAAATATATAAAATTTTAGAGATCAAGGATCACTTCTTAAGTCCTGATAGTCCTCTAGATAATCCTCCTATAGATAGGATCTATCGGAGGATTACCAGGATTTCTTTCGTTCTTTACATTCATCAATGCGCAAAGGAAAGGAGTTCAACGAACAAAGATCAGAGGTTAAAGATCAGAGATCAAAGATCACCTCATCGGCAGCGTGCCTCCATTGGTTCCATCAGCACACGCCCGTGCAGCGCGCGCCCAATCCGCCTGGAAATATCATTTTTATTTGTACCCGTGACGCAACGATAGCAAATGGTATTTGTGTTTTATTTCAGGGATAGTTACAACTCGGAGTTGGATACAATTTTTCCATATTAGAGAACGATCGAGCGCTTCCTATTGACTCCGATTTAGAGTTTGGAAAGTTGCGGAATCAATATGTTTCAGAATGGGCTCAAAGAAGATTCACCCAGAAGTGTTGTCAATATTGGACTTTGTAACAGTTGAAAAAAAAATAAAAATTTAAAGTTTGGCCGTTTCTGTTTTCCATGTCCCAAATCACATCCAGCAGATTGTTCAGACAAATTTTCCGTAACGCAATCCTGTTTTTAGAATGTGCGTGTGTGAAAAATTCGGACTAGAAAGCATTCGAAATTAGAGAGAGAGAGATACGCTTGCCGATTAGTCATCCCTACTCCTCAGTGAGCCATGAGCCTCCTCACCTTTATCTTACTGGCCGAATAGCACGCGCCATCGTACACTCCGAGATGCTCGAGAGATGGAGAATCGGACAGACCGCACTGCCATGGAGAGACTGCAATGGAGTTTTATCGTTTTCACTTTGCCCAATCGAAATATGAGCGCCCAATATGCCCAATATGAGGCCATTTGCGTAAGAATCGGACAAATCTGAAGGGGTTTGGCACAGCTCAAAAATCTATATTCTCTGAAACTATATAAGCTGGGGTTCTTGAGGGTGCTGATGATGATGAACATGTTCATTTTGCATGCTGACCTCCCGTTTACTCCAGAAGGCGTGACGTCGAAAACAGTTTTTCCAGATTTTCTCAGTTACCAGAAGGGCAAAAATTAGGAGAGTTTGGCTCCCAGGGTAAAATTGCATGCCGATCACGGCTGACTACTTCAATTTTTATGAATTACAAAAGAATTTTGTAAATAGGAAGTTCTCGCAGAGTTAATAGCTAAAGGGGAAAGTACCATAGATCGGACCGGAATTATGCAAGGATTCCAACTGTGTTTTTAAATTTTCATTCCTGCATGCAAATAAGGTTTTATGCGCAAGATAGTTTACTTTCTTGTAAGTAAATTTTACCCTAATTCCACCTGTTGTCTTCCGATCTTTTATCGATCCGTGTCTCCTTCCCGAGGGAGGCGAGAGAGCATGGGGAATAGAGAGAGCACAGAGACTGAGAAGGGGTCAAGGTAGAGAGGCTCGCGTAGATCAAAAGATCTGAAGTCAACAGGTGGAAGGATGGTAAAATTTACGTACAAGAAAGTAAACTATCTTGCGCATAAAACCTTATTTGCATGCAGAAATGAAAATTTTAAAACACATTTGTAATCCTTGCATCATTCCCGACCGATCTATGGTACTTTCCCCTTTTGCTATTTACTCTGCGAGAACTTCCTATTTACAAAATTATTTTTGAAAATAATGAAAAAAAATAATGATAATGAAATGAAGTTGTCAGCCGTGATCGGCAGGTGATTCTACCTCGAGTGCCAAACTCGCTTAATTTTAGCTCTTCTGGAAACAGAGGAAATCTGGAAAAACTCGACGTCACGCCTTCTGGAGCCAACGGGAGGTCAGCATGCAAAATGAACATGTTCATCATCATCAGCACCCTCAAGAACCCCAGCTAAAATTGTTTGAGAGAATCGAAATTTTTGAACTTTGCCAACTCTTGTCCGACTCGTACGCAAACGGCCTCATATCACAAGTAGTAATTAGCACTGCCATGGCGAGACTGCAAAGGACTTTTGTTGTAATCTCATGTATACAAAAATCGTTATCTGATGTATTACCATTGCGCTGCCAGTGATACTGCATTCTGCTGCATTTTATCAGATTTTCGCCATGTTGCATTCATTTCTACCCCTTTACTACCACACATTTTCTTGCGAAGATCCCCGCAGTGCTTTTCAACTAAACGCTTCTCTATTCACTCTCGAGTATCTCCAACTTTTTGCTTCCTCATCGCTCGCTATTCGCGCATGTTCTCTTCGCCTTTTTTCCGCGTGTTCATCTCAATCTCTCCTTCTCTCTCACTTTCCCCCGATCTCTCGCCCGTCATATCGAGCCAAAGTGCCTCCGATCGGCGGCACTTCACGGGCATTCAAGTGGGGGATTGAGATGAACGGTTGGGTTCGGTCAGAGAGCAAGAAAAGTGTGGAGAAAGAAGAGAATCAGAGCGTTGTCTTGATAGTCACTGAAGGAAGTTGGTGGAATCTGGAGATGATGGAGATTTGAGTGAGTTTAAGATAAGTATCTGACTCATGGTCCCGAATCGGTTTAGTGGCTCTGTCTAGACTCCATTCTTTCTTATAGAAAATTTTCTTCCCACTAAGGAATGAAGTCTAGGAGTTATGAGCATCTTCCTTTGCATGTTATAAAATATGGCTGATTCAATGCAGATCCATGCTCGAAAGTTGTCTTGATCTTTGTCCTTTCAATATCCCTGTCTTCTCTCCGAGATCATGCCTCTCTTCAAAAGTCATCATCCAGTTTTTGCTTCACTTTGCGCGCCACTTGCGTATCGCGCGCTTGCAATGCGCGTCAAACAATGATCGAGCCCAATATTCTTTGTCTGATAGTCGAGAGAGCGTGCTAACTGGAGAGAGTGGAGAGTCTCCTGACAATGAGCGGATCTCGTCTCGTTGTGCGTGAAACTCTCCCCGTCTCTCTGCTCTTTTTCATGAGATATCTTCCGTTTTTGAGGAGTGAAACGGCCTTTGTTCTCCCACTGCAAGTCACCAGAAATTATGTTTTACAATTAGCAAGAGTATTTATTATTGGCAATTTGAGAACGTCAAACTTATCAATTGTTAATTTTCGCATGCTATTTTTGGTGCTCAGTGAAACGTATCCGATTTCATTTTTGCGAGAGAATATGACTTTTGTTAAAATATTTCTAAAAATGATGATGATCTCCTTCACTTACCCTTCTCATTTTCATTGACCCCTGAGATTTGCGAGCATCCATTCATCCATTCTCGAGAGATTCGTGCATTTTTTCAAACAAAGACCGGTGTTTGGTTTTTGTTTGGCGGATTCAAAGACGATCGAAACGGTCAAAGGCGAGAAAGTTCATACACAAAAAGGCTTCGATTCCAAATCTGATTTTTTTTCTATTTCTTAGCACCTCTTTCGCTCTTTTCAGAGAATAATAGCTTCGCATTCTCTATACTCTCTGAGCACTCAATCGCGCCTCGAGCAGACGAGAGAATGGGTGAATTGAAGAAGCGGCGTTTCCGAATTTCCAGCTCTATGCTCGATACCATTCAATCCCTAGGCTTAAATAGAATGAAGGAAAGGCGATGTCACTTCTCGGATGGTCAAGACAAAGGGATAGTGCGTGTCGGTCAAAGAGTATCGTGAAGAGTCCAAAAATCTCGGCGAAATCTGCCCCGTGAAGAGAGTTGTACCAAATTCCTTGAATTTGCTACTCAAATACATTCATTCACTCATAATCAATCAATATCATTATTTACAATCATTATAGTAATTAAGCTTTTCCCAATACCCTTATACGCTACCGTACCACAGCGCGAGTGTGGTCGTCCCACACCGTTGTATGTGTGTGTGGTGCGGCATGCCCTTCTGCCTTCTCTCACCCTCTGGCGTCTCTCGCTTTCCCACACTCTCTCATTCACGAGGCGCGCGCGAGGTGTGTTCGCGCTCACTTCCTCCCCCGCCCCTCTCCCCTCTCCCTCGTGAGAGGTCACTTGAGTCTCAAAGGCACCCCGAACGCTGCGGTTCGCTCTCTCCAGTCATCATAAGGGAAGAGCTAACTCACTTGCTCTCTCCCTTCAACACATAAGCCAACGAGGCTTCAATCATCATCACACCCCTTCCATTCACTACAACAAGTCAACACGACTTCAATTCATCGCTTCTCCATCTAAGGAGACTTCATTCTATCATCCGACCAGTGATCATTCACTTCATTCCCCTCACCACCCCTATTTCATCATAGACTTAAGAGACCTTCTCTGTAAAAATTCACCATTTCGACCCCCTCCCCGGACATTCCCCTAGCAGGACGATTCAGCCCTTCTCACTACGGTCACAATAGAGGGTCCGGCCCTTGTTTACAAAACTGCAGTAAATGGATCTCCTTGCCTCTAACGCGGCCCGCGGCGCGCGCGCAAAAGTCGAAATTTGGCCAAAAACGTGATTATCATATCTCGGCAACCGAACAAGCTAGACTCAAAATTCTTTTTGTGTTATGCTAGTGACCTCTTATGTAGAAAAATACACCATTGAAGATAAATAATTGTTTGATTTTAATCCGATTTTTAGAAGATTTTTCTTGAATTTTCGGCTTTTTGCTGCCTCAGAACCGTTTGGCCGGGGTCTCACATAGCAAATATTGTAGCCCTTACGATCCTATAATAGACCCACCACAAGTATCGGAAATTAAGATTTTCACGAGTGTTGAAAAATGAGTTGGCTAAAATAGAATGAAGGAAAGGCGATGCCACTTCTCGGATGGTCAAGACAAAGGGATAGTGCGTGTCGGTCAAAGAATGCGCGAAGTATCGTGAAGAGTCCAAAAATCTCGGCGAAATCTGCCCCGTGAAGAGAGTATTGTCTAGCTACTTGTGAGAAGAATAGAGTGTGTTGAGATACGTGGAGCATGGAATAATCGGGATCTAAATGGACGAGACATTTTATGGCTTGAAAGGGGATTCAATGAAATCAAAATGAGGTGAGAGACTACAGTGGGAATAGTATTGCCTCCGGGAAATGAATGGAAGACACGTTAGTCTAGCATTAGATGATGCAATTGTACAAACCTCGCTGCTTTACCAAAAAAGCGGACCGTATAATGAAATAATTACCCGCATCAGAAGCGAAGACTTTGAGTGTGCACAACTGCAGTCTTCCTCTCGCAGTGACGCGTATTCGGACCACCCTGAAATTATCGAAATATTTTAGCAACAACCATGCCTTATCGGTATCGTTCGATCCCATCCGCCCCTTCATTATCAACCCTGTGAAACCTACTCGACCATCTCAAATTTCTGCTTCAAACTCAATAAAATAAAAGAAACACTTCAATCGGATCCCTTCCGGTCCCTTTTCACTTCCCAGAACTATCAGATTCACCCGAAAATGAACAGTTTGATCAGTGATAGTCCAGATCTTATTTGGAGTAGCACTCTCTTCATTTCGCCTGCTCTCTCGCTATCTCTGACCTGTTAGAAATCACACGAATTGAAGAGAGCAATTACTCCCATATTTGCACTGATGACGGCTCCTCTCGCAATCAGGTGATAATTTATTTGCGCGCGCTTAGAAAGACAAACAAAAGTATCCTTCCTCCTAAGAGGAACCGTCCTACTGTTTCTTTGCAGTGGCTATACTGCACTATGATAATGGAAAACGAGATAAAGGACGATAATGCTTGCATAAATTATCGCTGTTCATTCTCAGAGGCAGTTCTGGTCTGATCTAGCCAACAAAATACATCAATCTCGCAAGCTGAATGAGCGGAAGCAAAACTTTTACGCCATCCAACAATAATTCAACTATTTGTCAAGCTAATCGCACCTGGTGCACTTGAACGTCAACAGCGCATTTTTTCATATTTGAGAAAGCATCAAACATGAAGCACCCTTCTCTGAAAGTAATTAACACAAGTCTTCATTTATGATTTATAAATAACAGCTTTCGCCTCACCTCGTGCATGCGCACTCCATCGTCAGCAGAGTGTTCGTTGCGCTGGCTGTGAGATGAGGAGGCGTTTCGTCCTGTAATGGGACTTGTATTGTATTTACTATTTTGGATTTTTAGAATTATAACGATCCTCGAGGAAATCAACATAAATTGGTGAGACGAGAAATTATAAGACCATTGAAACTTATTCGATTTGCGGCTTGCGGAGCAACACTTTTTTGGGCATTCCAATAATATCTTTTTTTAAATGGTCAATGCTGAATTGCCGAGGAAAAAATGGGGGTTCTCACAAAAAGAAAATCGAAAAAATACTCACTCCGCACTTGCACACCTCCCCGGTGTCCTGGAACAGTTCCACTTGGTCCAGCTGCAAAGATCAAATATCACGATTTGCTAAAGATCAAAGATCACGAACCCTGTTGGACGCTTTGCCCAATCCGATCTGGATTGCCTGGATTTGTGAGGGCGCAGCGAGGTCGATCTGAAATCAGTCAGGTTTCTCGATAGAAATCGAATTCCTTGGTAGGAAGAGCACAATTGAGCCCGAAAAAATAGACTTATAAATCGGAAGTGAACTTACAATAAAAGCAGCTCGCGTCTCGGCGCACTCGCCCACGGGAAGCGGCCACTGCAATGATCATTATTTATATTGGAAGCATATTTATACATGAAAGATGCCACTAGTGATTTAGTCCAAATGTCATGTCTAGATTCGATCAAATTGAGAACGCGAAGTAGGCTGGCAATGCGCGCATTTCGATTTGCACACATGTATGTTTCACGGAGGACTCATACGCTTAGCTGCGCTCCTAGAGTGATTGAACGGTGGCACAGCATTCGAAAAAAATGACGACCCTTCTCGTCTCATCGATGAAAAATGGTTGTGTTCCACTATGCCAATAAGAAGGGTATCTTGACTATTGGAATGCTCTCGCTCTCAGCAAAAATAAAAAATAAATTGCCCTGATATTCTCATTGATGAAACTTAGCAATTAGAAAGTATGATGCGATCCGGATCATTGTGACCTTCCTCAACGTCTCAAAATAAAACTTACCCTTCTCGTCTCATTCGTCTCTGGCACGTCAAATGGACGTCCTCTCGCCACGTCGACGACGCACACAGGAGAACGACCACGCCATCGACCGTCAGCACCGCATCTGGAGAGTTGATCTTTGATCTTTGGTCTCTAAACTCTGCTCTTTGATCTCACTCTTGCCAGTACTTATTTTTCTCCGATACAAATTATCACAGGTATCAGGAGAGAATGTATCAATATGCACTCTCGGGAACTATTTTTTTCAAACATTTTTCAAAAATCTCCTTTTTCGATGGGAGCATGCTCTTGAGGAAAGAATTCAATTGATTTAGGTAATTTGTCCCAGAACCAGCTTTTAGGGATTTTCCGGCTCTGCATCCGGCTATGACGTATCTCAGCTCCCCGATGAGCTAGAAAGTCGTTCTTGGTCCCGGGTGCATGGTCCAAAATAGACGTGAAAAATCATGATCGAGAAACTTCAAATGCTTTATGCCGATGTGTTGCCTAGTCCCCAAGAAAATTTTCACCACCGGAAATACCGTAATTCGATTATCGAAAAATGATTTAAATAAACATCAAATTTTTCTTTTAAAAAATCAGTCCTCGATTTCGCAGCTTCTTAAAATCGATCGGCAATTTTTTTACTTTTCAGATACTAAGTTCTTCTTTCAATTTTTGAAAAAAAAATTCCGCTGCAAGTCTCCTGCTTAATAGGGAAAAAGTTAATTTTTTGCTTTTTTTGCTTTTTTTGCTTTTTTGCCTACTTTTTTGCCAGAAATTTTTCTCGATTTTAAGAGACAAATTGTTCGCCATATTTTTTTGCATCTTTTAAGACCAAGAACGACTTTCTAGCTCATCGGGGAGCTGAGATACGTCAATGCCGGATGCAAAGCCGGAAAATCCCTAAAAGGTTCTGGGACAAATTACCTAAATCAATCGAATTCTTTCATCAAGAGCATGCTCCCATCGAAAAAGGAGATTTTTGAAAAATGTTTGAAAAAAATAGATCCCGGGTTCGTACATTTTCTCCTGAGACCTGTGTTATATTGGGCCAAGAATGTGCTCTGGAGAGACAATCTTTGAACCTTGGCCTTTGTCTCACTCTTTTTTCTGATTGTCAAAATGGAATAAGAATGAGTTTCACAAGTGGTGCAAAAGCGAAGCGGGACGTCTTCTAACGATTGTCTTCCGTCTTCAGGGTAAAACAATAAATATATAAATAATCGGAAACCTGCGCTCCTCCGGCCCGAGTCGCTCGAATCCCACAGCGCACGAGTAGCGAGCGACCGTTCCTGCAATTTTGGATGATTACAATTCGAATACAATTACAAGTATCGATTAGTCCCTCCAATGGTAAGTATTCCATGTTTGGGGATCAGTATTCTTTTAGACTGATTGTAGGTTGGAATACTTGCAGATTTTCAGATTTCCTGTTGGTGCCGGCCATAGATGACGTCAGCTTTTTAGCCCTAAAATTTTTGCTGAATACCATAATACTTTCACTGAGGTGCAGATCAACCTATTCTTCCCAGTGCTCGAGCATGATCGTCAAAGCTCCGATTACAGCTGTGCCTCGATCTACGTGTTCTTGTGAGAAAGGAAAGGCCCAGACTATGTTAAGATGACTTCTGCCCCCTCCCACCCCATTTCAAGGCGGCAATACTACAAATCCTGGGAAAACTGTTCACTCCACCCCTTGTCCCCCGATCTACTACTTCACTTTCGTGCAATTTTACACTGAATGCAAAATATTCGTGAGAAGAAGATCAGTCCTCATGGACTACTTTCCTCCTTTATTTCAGGTCACTCTTCAGGTCACTCTCAAATATCTACTGTCCCCCGATCTACTACTTCCTTTTCCCGCATACCTCAGCAAGTCTGCCCATGTTTCGTACTCTTTCCTCCTCTGCCCCCCCCCAAAGGGTGAAAAGCCGTGTGTCTACACATAAGCCCAGTGTTTGTCTACTCCCTCAGGTTACACTACTGGCTACTTGATGTTTGTCCAAAATGTATCACTTTGATTGGATAACATTGTGATATTGCGAAAATTGAATGCATGACAGTGGCTATTTGTTGTCCACATACGTTTGTATGAGCACAGTATGACATTCCGGATTTGCTATGATTTATTCATATTCCAACATGGGCACTATTTCTCCCTCGATTGCAATGTTGGAAAAGCGAAGAATGAGAATGATGAATGAGAATAGTAAGCCATTTTGTATTTGCGCACTCCCCTTGCTATGCGGATGCTACTCTATTGGATGTGCAAACTATCGAATGGAATCAAGAGATGACCGGAAGTGCGCAAGCTAGAGATGGATGTGCAATTAGCGCATTCTTTCGGATCTCATTGGCCCTTCGGCATTGGGATAACTATAGAAGAATTGCTGCATGCGTTTTGCATGTAGCGGACGATTTCATGGGCATGGCTGTCCATATACTCTGGAGCTATTCGGAGAAGCAACACGATAAATCCTCAGATTCTCCATGTACATTGATCTCGACAGCATTTGTACGGATAGCAAGGCAGATCCCCTATCCCTATTATGACCTCCACCCGTGTTGTTGATCCCCTCTGGTCTATCCATATCTGGATCTGCCATCCCCCCTTCCGAATCCCTTTCTCTGCCTCTTCCCCATTCCCTTGATCTCTCGCCTTCTCTGACCTCCATTCGCTCTATTGTGAACGACGTCCCGCGCGTAGATCAAACATGGAATCGGGGCTTCTCGTTAGGGTTAGAGTGAGCGAGAGAGCAGGCAAGATTGAGAGAATCAGACACCGAATGTCCAAGAAGTGAGAAGGGTGGGTTTCAGCGAGGGGTGTCACTGTCGCCCCTTGGAGGGCTTCGAGCAAACAATGCGCAGATTTCTGTGCAGATTCCAGGTGGGAAAGTTGTTCCAGGGAGAGAAAACAATGAGACAAAGGTGTTCATAGAGCAGCAAAAACAGCTTATTTTATACCCAGCCAAGGTTTCGCGGCCAAATCCGAACCAGAAACCCATGAGAAATTATCTGTACCAGGAACCAAGTTCTGGAACCCAAACCCGAACCAGAACCTCAAAATAGCCTACCAATCGGATACGGTCCCGGCTCGGCAAAGATGACGTGCCCGTTTTCGGGCACAAACGGTTGAAGGCAGTGAGACGCGGAGGAGGGAGAAGGATCGGAGGAGGTTGTTGGGAAGGAGGAGAGGCTGGAATGGGCAGATAGGTTGTTATCCGCATTTTGATTGGTTCCGTTGTTGGATTGTGAGTTTTTTTATAAATCACTCTGAGTAATAATGAAGAGACACAGTTTATTTCGACTTTAAAGGGCCAGTGAAACATATTTTGTATTGCCATTAGAATCAGCAATTTAGCTTTGATAAAATGTGTGAAGCAATCGATCGATGCTTGACACAATGATGTCGTATTCAATGGTGAGGTACAAATGTCGATAAGGACAGATTTTAGCAATCAATCAATGCATAAGGATACCGTATGCTACCGTACCCCGGGGCGAGCGCAGCGACCGTCAGGTACCGTAGTATCGCGCGGATCATGTATGTGAGCAGGATCGGCAGTGAATTATCGATTGATTAGGAGCGTCGTTCTCGGAGAATCATTCGGACTGGAATAATCAATTGTGCATCATTGAAATATAGTGGACACTTGCAACAATAAAAGCTTTGAAACACAGTTGAAATAGAAGTTTTGCGAGCGAAAGTAATGATCGTTAGTATTCTAACTGGAACTGACGGACAGAAAACAAAGGAGGGGAAAAGCAAAGAGAAGGGCGAATGGATCCCACGATTACGGAAGTACGATTACACGGTTGGAGAAGAGATGAGAACAGAACAGGGATACGAGGGAGAGATCGAACACCAATCTAATTGGATCAGACTGATGTTCAATCATATGTAAGGGTTATTACGGAAGTACGCGAAAATCGATAGACAATGTGTCTGACTCACTTCGTTTCTAACGCTCAAGCTTGTTGAGCAACATGTTTTTGAACGGTAGGAAGCCATGGGAGCAAAACGCAGCAGACCGGAATAGTAAGCACCAGACGTATTCAGATATTCTTCTATTCAAAATTGATCGCGACGTATCGTCATCTATAAGCAAGGGATCGAATAGCAATTAGCACCTGGGGAATCGTTGGGCGAGAGATTTTCAAACGGTAGGAGACCATAGATAGGGGCCACAACGCAGATAGCCGATTTTAAGTAATGGTGCCAAACGTGTGTTCAAACTATCCCTCGTGGTCCCAATATCATCATGCTTTTTACCGTTTGTCGAAATATTTTCTCTAAGGCGCGCTAGAGCCCGAGAAGTACGTGCGCAACTCACTGGGGAAGAGGAGGGAAAGGCGAGACGAGAGGGAAGGGGGCGGAGCCTAATTTGCGTGTGTCTCTCTCCCTCCTCCCGCCCTCTCGCTCGCCTCCCCCCGCGCTTCTACCAACAAAAAACACAAGCCAGGGGAAAATGCTAAAAATCTAATTTTTTCTCTAAAAATCCTAAAATATTCCATTTAGTCAGAAAATTACTATCCGAACAGAATTTGTTCACTGGAACCTACAAAAACAGCCTCTTCCCTCCTTTTATCCTCAATTTTCACCCACTCAATGATGATATTCTAATTTCGGATAGTGATAGATCGATAGGCATTGGTAGTAGCTATCCAGAGCAACTTCGAGTGAGTGATTTGGTTTAGAATTAGCTTTGTGTTTTTCTTTCGCGCTTTTTCACGAAATCGTGTCAGAGCAAAGTGGGCGGGGCTTGTGGGGCCTAACCATAGATTCAAAAATAGAGTAAAACGGTGCTGTAATTGTAAGCAGTCAGTGTTTCTCCTATTCAAAAAATATATGGAAATGAGGTCGTTAGTGATAGAAAGTAAGAGATCGAACAGCAATTGGGCGATCGTTGAGCGGTAGGTTTTCGAACGGTGGGAAACCATGGTTACGGAACGGTTGGAGTAAGCAATCAAGCTGAGGCAAACGAGAGAGCGAGAGAACATCGAGAGACAGGTTAAGGGAGCATTGAGAGAACGCCTATTCGAGTATTGGAAATGAAAGATCAGAAACTTGAATCTCTCAATATTTCGGATTTTCAAAAATAGGTTAGCTTTCAAGACACTGTTAGATAGTGAAAACAAAATCAAAAGCTTAAATAGCGTCTGATTTTCTAAGGAAGTGGTAGAGATGAAGTAAATGAAGTGTGTAATGAGCTCTAACGGGCCTGTGTTCATGAACAATTCGGGAAGAAGTGAACGCGAGATCTTTGATGGGAACGCTTGCGCAAGAATGGATGAGAGCTTGAAGAGACAAATAGATCTCGAAAATGCATCTACGAGGTTGAGATCGCGAACGATTTAGCAAGGCGGGTGATGAGAGACTGAATGCTCCGTTGAAAGGTGATAAAACAGTGTTAACCAGGAAGAAGAACCATGGAAGCATAAAAGTCAAATAGATCTCCAAAATGCATCCGGATGCTTAGTTTAGATGCGAACTCTTCGGGTGCACGAAATACGGAACGTTTCTAAAGGAGAGGATAGGATCTCTGATAAAGGATCAGGAAGCTCCTTGGGGAAAGTGCTTGAGAGCTATCAATTAGCGCCTTCTTCCCACAGACGGGATCTATCCTACGAGAGGGAAGAGCTATCCCACTTGACACGCGTGTAGATACTATAGACTAGTCAGATCGAAATGGGAACATAAGGAGGATTTCGAGGCGGAAAATTACGACTGATCAGCGATAATTTCGGAGAAAATCAAGGTAGATTGAGGAAGAAGTGACTGATTTATCAATTTTTCTCATAGACGAGATCAACGGCGAGAGAGACAGAGATGAGATCAAGGAGAGAAGAGGCGAGAACAGATCCCGGAAAGAAGAGAGATGTGAGAAGAGAGCAGAGAGAGGAGGGGACGGGAGACAGGATACGGGGATCAACTACAGAAGAATTCTTACTTCATTTCTGTTCAAAGTTACGGTTGAAAAGAGAGTTTGAAATCATTCTGGCTTTGATGTGTGAACAAATTCGGGTTCATTCGCGGTAGACTGAACCTAATAGACTGCAATATCAAAAAGAGAGGCGAGACAAAATGAGTGGCTGTGTTCGAATAGCTGAATGCTCTCTTCATTTCGCGCAAACTCTCATCGGTTTCAATGATGTCGCATGTAATGAGGCAAGTCATTACTTGACAAATCATAGAGAGATCCTACGAGCCGGGAGAAAGCCAATTGAGAGGAGGGGAAACACTTACCATGAGAGGACTCGAGAACGGGAATTAGCAGTGGAATCAAGGGAGCAAAAAGGGTCAGGGAAGATGAGATGGAGAGGGCTGCTTCACAGTCAAGGACTGTAAAGCAGCCCTCTGCTGCAAGAAATAATAAGCGGCGAGAGTAGAATGAAGTTGAGCATAATTACAACTCTGACTGAAGGACACTACAGCCTCAAGAGCGGGAAAAAAAGCTCGACTGGTGGCAAGAGAGGCTTGGGGCATGATGTAAGTCATAATTAAGCCTCGGGCAAGCGCGAGGGACCGCGAAATTGGCACTTTAGCCCACAAGTAATAGACACTTCACCTTTACGAGGGGTAATGGGCAGGTAATTGTGGAGAGGCAGAGAGGGAGGGAGACTTGAACCCCAGTAATAGTAGCGAGAGTTCAAAGCAAGCCCACTAAATCTAGAGCTCGATTGGGTAAAGGCTTCATACTGTCCACATGCTGGTGCAGTGAAAGAACTGGTCAAATGAAGAGATGGTGACCCGTATTTCGAACGTGGGGACATAGTAACGGTAGCAACGAGCGAGCCCTGAGAGGGACGAGAGGGAGGGGCCCGGGAAGAGGAGGGGATCCTACGGATTCTCGCTGGTGTGGTGTATGTTTGATGAAGGAAGGAGGGGTAGACACTTCGAAGGAGGGAGGGCGGGAGGAGCTCCGCCCGCCCTCGTCTCGATGTTCGTCGTCTTTTCTACAGAGAATCTCGCTCCGTGACGATCCGGGAGGTGAGAAAGTGTGCGGAGGGAGGAGAGCGGTCGAACAATGAAAGAAGTCTCGCGTAGAGCCTGGATTTGTGACCCGGTAGGGGAAAGGGAGAAGGGAAGTTGGCAACAGTGCGTATTTTGATGGGATACGTTTCAAGTGATACGCAAAATGCAATAATTAGAGATATCAAAGATTTCGTTCCGATTGCCACTCTAGGATTAAATTATTTAGACAATAATATTTAAAAATGAGGAATTATGAGATGCTTCCGGCAAAGGAAAAGGCAGATAAATAACAACTGAAGATGTTTCGGTAAGAAATGTGAATGGAGATGTGTTTCAGATTATTCGTAAAATATCAATTTAAACGGAATCGAGAATTTTCTTCGATAATTTCATTTCCCAAAAAAATGAATAAAGAAAAAACAACCAAATTCACTTAAAAAAAAGAATCAGATCACGAAAGAACGTTCAACATGACGGATGAGCGCATGTACTCTTCAGAAAGAAAACTATAGAAAGTCAGCAATAATTAAAATGTAAAGATGAATAATCGGACTCATCAATCCTCGTACTCTCTCGGTGAACAGGGTGACAATAGAGTACGCAGGCAAATTCTTCCTTCTGACAACCCTTGTTTGGACAGAAACCATTATGCAACTACAAGCAGAGAGTGCGCAAGGAAGAAGCAATCGGCCCCAATCGTATCACTTTCACCGCACAAACACACTCAAAGTGTTCGCTCTGACCCATTTCATCTCACTTAGCACTCTTTTGCGGAACATTATCTCGCTATTCCGCATGATCTCTCGGCCCTATACCTGAGAGCGGCTCAATGCGAAATGGACATGTAGCACTCTTTCGGACGCTCATTCTCACTATTCTCAAGATCTTTTCAAGACCTTGCAGCGAGATAGTGTGGGATAGTCCATGAAGTTGTTAGCTCTTACAAGTTGTTAGCCCAGTGAGAAATTTGTCTTGAGAAGCAGACCTGTGCGAAGGCGCTAGAGAAAAGAGGACTAGACTATCTCCATTTCTCCCTGTCTCTCTCATGCAATACAAGAGAAATATTAGATCATGCGAAGACTTGAGATTCACTTTCAACTCACCCTATTCAATCGCTTGTGGAGCTCTTGGGTAGCCTTCAAATCATTTCTCAATGCTCTCTCGTTTCTCTGACGGGGGAGGTCTTCAAATTTTCAAACTTTATCGAAATGCGCTCATAACCCGTACAATTCTTTCGCTCACTCGAAGTTACAACAAAGAAATTCTACATCTAAAATTACAGTGATACTGTATCGACGATACAACAATGGAACAAATATATCTATTCGAGGACTGACTCTAGATTAAGAAACAACAAAACAAGTAATCACCTAAACTCTTCCTATTATGTACATGATCTCTCGATGGTTTGACAGTAAAAGAGACTAAGGGAAATGAAGAGATCACTGCATAAATGGCCTACTCTCTTCATTCAACATGATCTCTAGCTGGTCAGACTGAGCGAGAGAGTGTGTGAAATGGAGAGAGTCTACTCTCCCTTCTTCTCCTCTTTTGCCTTCTGAATGGACTTTCCCCACTTGATCAGCTTCTCGGACGAGTACTTGATCGATCGTAGCACACCTGCAATACAGTAATTCATTATGTGATACTGTAATCCGTTAATCGCACAGGAACATTATCCTTTTTTTATTTATGTTAGGGACTGTCACAATATTGAATTGCCACAGTTCACCAACAAATACATCCACACCGTGAAACGCAACTTCACCAAAGCGATTCGGAATCAATTTCCACCATTCTAGAGGTTCCGTATCCTAATCACTGCCGATCAATGCCTGCAACCGTAACCTTCAATCATTCAATCACGCAATCACTTCCGATCAATAATCAGATATACCGTAATCCAATCCCTATCAATCTTAATAATATACAATAATATTTTATGTGGCCGTGTGAACTGTGCGGCCACTTGCTAGGAGTGATTATTGGTTGTTGTTCTACGTTTGGTTTCAACAGCGACGATCATGGCAATTCTCCAGGCTATGAGAACACCTTGGAGCGCAAGTGCTCCGGGTTTGTTGGAAATTCATAAATCATTCGCGAATTTTACCCGCAAGGGATCTCTATTCATTCGAAACGATTCGACGATCTCGCACTACCTACTCTTCTATTCTCTGCGAGCGAAAAATGTGAATTCTCGTCTAACATCAATGCCGTCCCCCCTCCCCCTACCGTACCTACATCACAATCCATCAATATTCTCAAAATACCGTAATCTACCGTACCTGCACTCAGCGCGTTCTTCGCAGTCTGCTTGAGCGAGGAGTCGCGCACGATCGTACTGATCGTCCTGAATTTAAATTATTATTATTATTATACATTTTATATATTTCACATAAATATATCATATAAATATATTTCAGAATAATGATTTTTTGTTAGAAACAGAATGTCGAGCAGACTATTGTCAATTCAGAGTTTCTTGTAAGAACAGCGATACGTGAATTCACCAGCTCCTCAATTTCGTAAATATTGCAGCAGCAGATTGTTCTAACCCTTCCCGCTTCAGCAATGAAAACCAAATGGAACGCCAGAGTGCCGGGTTCCACATTGACTAACTCCGCTCTTTCGAATGCTCTCTAGAACTGTCTGACCGGCGAGAGAGTATGCAAGTTAGAAAAAAGGATCGGTATATTGGCATCTGGCTATCGATTTCAGATACTCTCTAGAAATACATGCTCTCTAATATTCCCTATCACTCTCTCGCCCGCCGCTCCTCCCCAAATGCTGCAAAAGACGAGTGGGAGGGGAGGGATGAGGGAGGAGCGTGTGGGGGGAAGGGGGCGGAGGGGCGGGGCCTAGTACGGAACTAGAACAGTGCCGAAAGAGCCTCATCACTCACCTCTCGATGTGATCGGCGACGTCGTGTCTGCGGGCGAGCGCGAATAGTACCTGTAATTTTGCAATATTTGTAATTTTAAAAAGGTACCACCTCCCCTGTCACCCCATACTCAAGGCACACGTTGTCCTGCGAGAGCCCAGTGCTAAGCCAGTAACTAAATTTATAAGGCCAACTGAAATATGTTTATTTATTTTACATGAGAACGACGCACAATCATTATAGTAAGCTTCCATCACTGGCTATGTACTCAGGCTGCACAACACAACTCCACCGATGCAATGATATCCATATTTTCGTTAATTTTTTTAGAAGGCAGCGATGGCGGCATCCAATCACCAGTACAGGCGATCAAGCACTACATGGCCTCGATAAAACGTGCATATACCGACAGAAAAGGACAGAATTTGCATTATTTAACAAATGGTGCAATTATTATATTTTAGGAATATCAATCGACGACACAATGCATTCAGATTTTGACAAGAACTACACACAGTGATTGAAACCCCTACTCACCTAATTTTTTTACAACATACAAATAATAAATACTATTTGAAAATGATATATGTAACTAACCTCCTCCGCATCGATCATCGTCTTGTGCTCCCTGTTCCAATTGATCATGAGTCTCGTCACGACCTGAGAAGGGTACGGTATCTCGATTGAGGATACGGTAACTCGAGTTGACAATTAATGAGTAGTGGGGAGTCTACATAACTTATTTTGAATATTCTACCTGTCCAAAAAATACCCGAATTATCAGAAAACAAGTAATCCCTAGATCGTCCATAGAATTTTTTTGTTTGTTTTTTCACGTAATTTTCGGATACCGTTGCTGAGAACTCCTTTACTATCGATCGCCTACCTCGTACGGTAGCAGGTTCAGCCGGTGGTAGATCGCAGGCGTCGAGGCGTCCTGGAAAATAAGAAACCTTTACTCTATTTATTCTTATTATTTACAAATGAAATTTTGAGTTTCACAATCCCCATGTGTCTGCTTCACTTCAGGGAAGAACAATAATGAGTCACATCATAGTCGAAAAATTACCGATATTCCTACAGTATTTTCCAACTTGATCTACCGCATTATCTTCTACAGTAACGCTACCGTATCCTACCGTACCCCGAGTTCAGTATATCTGGAGCCCATTCTCATTGTACGGAGACCTGTTAATTCACATGTAGTCAAATTTCCTACAACTAGCTTTGCCTCATTACAGTAATCAACCTGTAGCACATTCCCGTTCTGCACGGACACCCTCTCATCAGCCTGCAGGAGAGGAGCGTACACCTCCTCCAATCGATCGGCGTTGCCGCGCGCAATCTTCGAGATCTGGAATAAAATAATTAAAATAGTAATTCAAAAACTAATTAAATATTTAATACTAGTCAAGTTATACTTCAGAGATGATGAGCAAATTGTGAAAGAGCAACAATTCATTGGACAACAAAGTAAGGAAAGGCGCGTTCACGTTTCACGTGTTCCTCATCATCACATTTTATCCCGCGTTTTGCTGGATTCCGCGTAGTACAATATTTTGGAAAAACACAAATTGGTTTGCGTTTCACAGTATCATTAAAAGGATCTATATAATAAACCTTTCTAATATTAGGTTAGAGTCACAAAGAAATAAAAAAAATAAGCAAACTATCATTCATCATTGAACTCTTCCCTTGCAAGCCCACTAAATCGTTCCTTACCCCTCCCTCCACCACCCCCACCAATCCATTTAGCTACTCTATCAATCAATAACTACCGTACCTTTCCCTGATCCTCTCCGATGATCATGCGGAAGTCGCCCTTGTACGATAGACCGACGAGCTTCTCGAACAGCTGCTGGTAGGTGAACGTGGTGGGCAGGAGGAGTAGGGAGGCCTGAGTAAAGAGTGCGGTAGGTAAGAGGGTTACGGTAAAGCTACAGTATCGACTGAACACATAAATAGTGATGACGGAGGCCTGTGAGGGACACTGACAATGAGGACGAGACGATGATGCATCCTACGGAATCGATTAGGCAGAAAACAATAACCGTCAACATTTTTTTGAGTAATTTCGGTAGTATGTCCGGTGGAAATCTCCGATTCCCCATTTCCCAACTCTTCAAGCGACCGACAAACCAGAAAACGCCTGTACTCTGATCTCCAGAAATACGTTCGAAATTCATATGGAAAACAATATATAAATATAAATTCAAATAAAATCATTTATTTTTTCTTACCTGCAGTGCACTCAGCCTATTCTGCCCGATCCACGTCGCGATGTCGGCTGTCGGCTCGATCACGTCGACAACGGGCTTCTGGAAGGATGATTTTAGGGGTGGAGAAATGCTTATTAGCTATCTCTATGTTGCCCGCTCAATCAGACACTATATCCGACATCAGGCATATCAGTATAGACAAATCAGATGCCATATCGGACACAATTTGCTGCTATTTTCTATTATTGTTCACTTCGAACTTCTTGAAGGATCACCTCTCACTTTTTGGTTACAGTGCAAGCGCAAAACGATGAAGAAACTACTACATACTAATTTCGAACCTTAATTCACGAAAATAACAATAAAAATACAATCATAAAAATAGAAAGGTACCTGCAGCCGACCCGCGATGTACAGCCAGCGCCAGTCGAGCAGATCGGTCTGAATCATCAGAAATAATTAAGAAATTTAGCATTTTAAATTTTACGATCAAACACTAATTACCAATTATTCATATTCAAGTTTCATTCGCATCGTATCAGATCTGGGCAAATAAAATCGACAATATTGTCACCATGACTGGTTCAAGCTCAAAACCAAACAATAGCACAACTTGTGCTTCACTCCAACTATTATATCGTAGATTTCGGAAAAATAGTAATAAGGCTCCGGTGGCCAAGTCAAAAAATTCTAACCTGCCGATTAACCTAATGCAGCTATTTGTCGATACGATCCTTCAGTACTCTACCGTACCCTACCGTATTCCCACCTTGAGGTCCTGCTCCGAGATGACACCGTACTTGATCAGTCGGCCGGAAGTCGTGCGGATCTGGGTGTTGTAGAAGACCTTGGCCGTCGATTGCTGCAGCGGGTTATGGTAATCAGCGAATACGGTAAGAAATTGCTTCTGGATAGAGGCAGGAGGAGCAAGGTAAATGGGCTACTGCAGGCATTTCAACAAATATGCCTTTGACGTCGCATTCATATTTCGCACAATCGTCAATAGTTCTAGATAGTGGTTTAGAACTCTTCCTCTTCCTGACAAGTGTACAAAAAACAATGTAGACAAGGATTTAGCACAAGAAAATCGATAAATCGATGTACCTGCAGTTTCGTGATCGTTGCGGGACCGAGCATCCTCAGGAAGGAGTAGTGCGACGGGTTCTGCTGCAGGTTCTCGGTGTGGAAGGCCTGTAAATTAATAAATTAGGGAGAATACGGTGTCATAAAGTGAGAAATTAAAAGACAGCAAGTTCCCAGATAAAATGGAGACCATAGATCTCAAATCAGAGTTAGAATCAGAAATAAGTGGTCGTATTTAGAGCATATTAGATAGTAGGGTTCATTCTTTTTTCAAAAATCCAACTATTACTATCCTGGGCCTAACCTAATATTCGGCATTACTTCACGGGTGTTCAGTACCAACATCTAAAAACGGCAGAGAAAAAATAATTTTAAATTTCCCGCGCCCATATTTTCGTTGTAAGAGTTCCGGATCTATTGCAATTTGGAATGTAAATGACGCGCTGCGTATGCGTTGCGTGTGCGAGATAGTGTAGGGCAGTGAGAGAGTGGCGCTCTCGCACCCCTCGCCAGCCAATGAACGTGATAGGGGGCGGAGTCGCCGCTGTTAGTGGAGATTAAATGTGGGGAATGGAGCTGTTTGAACCTCCGTGTACTTATAACCTAGGGTTGTCTTACGACAGTGAACTCGCTTGACGTTGATATTTACTTTACTTTTTTACTGACCTGAGGATCCTTCGTGCAGAGAACGAGGTCGACCATCTTATCCTCCATGCGCTCATTCTCCTTAATTTTAAATTTCATTATTAAATGACATTAGGAAACGAGAAAAGTAGAATGGCTTGACATTGATCACCGTTTAGACATAATAGAGCGTAGAATACCTGCGGTACGGCTCCCGATCCGTAAGCGAAGGCAAAATTGACGCTTCCAAGAGGTAGGTCAGAGATGAGTTCCTTGACGAGACGTCGCGAAACGGACATCTGAACTGGAACATTATTGGTAGATCAGTGTACATTTTCGGTGGCAACAGGTAGGTCAAGAAAATAGAGGGAGAAAATCGATACAAAGAGAACGTAGATCAAAGAGAGTTCAGACATGAATTTTGCACTGAAACCGTGAAGGGAACCAGAATTTGGTCCAAAATGTACCGTAATCAGGTGTATTCAGGGAAATCGAAAACTGACTATTAATTTTTTCTTTGTCGATTTTCACGTGAGTCACTCGTCGTTGTTTCATTCCTTTTTGTGTTTTGTTAGACCTTGAATTGTGTTGTATATTTGCAGGTGATGTTATGCATTTCCCACGGGCGCACTCGGCTTGTCTCAGTCGCTGCTCAACCGTGCCATCTTCGTCATTGAGTTGTGTCGTCATTCCAAGAAAGTTAGCACTTTTCTATCTTATTTTTCTATCGGCTTCTGAGGATTAGATGGCAGACTCGCCCTTCTATAGCCTAGTTTCACCATAGTTTTGGACCCTTGGTAATTATTTATCGATTTATTTCTTCCTTTTTGACTATTTATTTATTTATACTTAATTATAGATCAGTTCGTCCACTATCGACGACTGTCATCCGATTCAATAAGGAGCGAGACTACTACGATGTGCTTGGCGTCAGTCGCAAGTGCTCACAGGATGAAATCAAGAAGGCCTTCTACGAAAAGAGCAAAAAGGTTCGTCAGTATTCTGGATTTTATAAATTCCAACGTTTGCAAAATTAGAAATTCTCTTTTAAAAATGAACACGCGTTATTGTGCGGCTGCATAAGCGTCAAAATGGGAATTTCGAAATCAGATCAAGTTTTCGACGCTAACATTGTCCCTTTCACTGTGTCATTTTACATTCTTGCGAATTGAGCGTCTCTTTTCTCTACTCTTTTTTTCGTGATATTCCTTATCAGTTGCGTCTTTGCATAGTGACCCGTGAATAGTTTCCAAGTGATCAATAGTGGTCATTACGATAAACAAAATGTCGCCTATGCGTAATATTCCTCCCACTTTGTTGGTGTAAACTTCCTATCTCTCGCGTGAGATCACGTCACCCTATCTCTTTTGCTCTACTTCCCACAACAGTTGGTGTCCTCGGCAAAGACTTTAGCTGCTGAGGTCCTCATATTTGAGTGATCGATAATATTTATGCTATTATACATAAGGATCTGTAAGCTTCGTTCCTTGTCGGAAATATCTGTGAAGAGAAGTACCTGTTGTAACGTGCTTTATTTTTAATTAATAATATTAAATCCAGCTCCATCCCGACCTACACAATGCCTCGGCCGAATCGACAGTCGCCTTCGTGGAACTGAAGACTGCGTACGATACGCTGAGAAGACCGGCCGATCGAAGGGTCTATGATCACAGGTATGACCTTTTCTAGCAATCGCAGTTTAATGCAAATGGTAGTGTCTATTAACTATGTTTCTATTTCTATTATTCTATTTCTATTTCTGTTTCTATTAACCAGCGTTCCATTCCAATGGTTATCCAGAATGTTGATAGCACGAATTCACCCGTGAAAATATATGCTGTCTCTGATACTTAAAAAATTGTTCTCACCTGAAACGAATTATTGCTTGAATCACACCTTCAGTATGTATGATTCATGAGAACTTTACTTCCTTACCCATATTATTGCGCATGAATCGATCAATCATCAGCAAAATGAATAATCTTCACGGGAACGATATTTCTTCAACGGTTGGGGTGTTTCAATGGTTTCAATGGTTAGGTGTGAAAGAAATTCCTTTAGATTACAGTATTCAATTAAAATAATTTTCTCATTTGAGGGATGAGATGGCTGAGCGGGCGCGCGAGCGGGCCGCATACCGCCACGCGTACCGTCCGCATGTGCGACCCGACTACTACGGTGGAGGAGGGTGAGTATAGTTATTGATTGACTGAGCTGCATTTATTGATTTATTGTTATTGTTGTGCACTTTTCAATTGGGAGGGACACTTCATCTGATTACGGTGGAGGAGGGTGCGTCGATACAAAATTAAGATCGAGATATTATATTAGATGCCCTCATAAAATTGTTATTGGAAGGAAAATATTAGGGCTATGTTCTCTGCACGGCATAATCGAGTTTCGAAATGATAATTTGGCTACTTTTTTGAGTTTTGCAATGGGTTGTCCAAGTGAAATCAGCTCATCATATTCTGCTCTTATATATTAAAATGGTGAAACACAAATGATTCTGGAGTGAAAATGTTAATTCCTTCTTTTGCAGTGGCTGGGAGGCCTTCTTCCGCGACAATCCCGGCCGGAAGCCAGGAGGAGAGGAGAATCTGAGTGATAGCGAGGTACGGTAGGATACGGTAGTATTGATTTTATTCATAGTAGAGCGAGGTAAGGGTGGTTGAGATATTGTACACTTCAAAAAAAGTGTAACGAGTGAAAACCTTAATTTCTTGTGGACTTTACGTTTCACAGCGCGCATATAGTTTCTTGCTGCTTCGATATTTTTGATATTTGGGATGTTATGGGTTTCAACAACAATATTTTAATATCAATTAATTTTGCAGATCTTTAAGCGTCGTGAAGAGCAGTGGAAGTTCATCATGAAGTGGACGATAATCGGAGCGGCAGCGGTGATACTGTACAATGCCGGATACGTGTGAGCTGTTATTCTTTTACTTTGTTTGATTCGGTGATTGTATATGCGAAAAGAATTGTCGACACAAGTTGTGGAATGCAATGCCAGGGGGTTACTGCAAAGCTGTTCCATAGTGTAGGCCAACTTCTATGGGTTGTCATTTTTTGTGTTATTTGGTGATTGATTGATTAATCGAAAAATATATAGCTGTGGGTTATTGATTATACATGTTAGTCTTGGTTAACGGAGGTTTGGCGTTTTCCACCAAGTTCCATTTGGGGTTCACGCACAGTATGTGTCTTTTCTCTCCGGACATTTGGCAATGCGAACGTGGCATGAAGGTTCATTGAAAAATGAATTAATATAGTAAATTTTTACTATGGTATTATTTCAGCATCCAGATCCGTCTTCGCGAGCATCGTCTCTCGCAGTTGATCGAGTCGGATGAGATCGCCAAGTCGTTCCTGCGACAGCCCGAGTTTAGGAATCGTGTGGCCGACGCTTGCGAGGTACGGTAGCCTGTTTTGAATCACTTATTGGGGTTATTCTAAAATGTATGGGATTTGTTTTTTTTCTTCCGCAAACGCGCGTTGATTAGCTTATTAGGTTGGTGCGTAAGTTTCTTTCCTTTTTGTTTCCTTATTTTTCTGGGCTCCTGATTTACTTGCGCCCAATTCGCATGTGGTATATTTTGAGGGTATGTCTGGGGATTACAACCTTAGTATGGTAAGGATCAATGAATACTTGAAAGGGGAGATAATATTTTTTAAAGTGAAATAAGTGGCATTTCATGAAAACTTTTCACTTTTAAAGGTCAGTGAAAATATTTTTTTCCTGGTGAAGTCTGTGACCTTAAAATTAGCTCTTTTTCGGTGGTGGTATGGAAAGAGTTACTTGTTTATTTGATCACAAAATATAAGGATAACAACCTATGTGGAGGGCAGAAAAAATTCTAATGTTGCCATTTCGACGGATCGACTTCGCAACAAAAGTTTCAAAAATTCTAGCACACAGTGTAATAGATGTAATGCGTTCTAAGTAAAAGGGTATTTTTGGTAGTCAGATTACTTTAATATTTAGCACAGATGGTTCCAAAAAATCCCTTTTGAACGAAATTACTTTTGTAAATACTCGCAGTGACAATTTATTCTGAGAATCGATTTTGAATTTGGCGCCTTTATAAAAATACATCTCGTGTTAGCAAACTGTCGCTACATAAATAATAAATAATAGTGACCATGCTCTGGCCTAGAGGTGTCAGGTTGGCCATATCTCTTCTCTCCGTAAAGTAATAATTTTGGAAACAGGTCGCATTTTGACGCACAATTTTGACTTTGACAGCCTACCGTTCTCGTCTCAATGAACTGCAGGCTCAGAGTTCAGGGGCGCTAAAGAGAGTATACAAGCTCTCAATCACTGCAAAAGATTGTGAACCGATTGGACAATTGGAAAGAATTATATGGCTAAAACCTTAATGAGCAAAAAAAGGAAAGAAACTTACGCACCAGCCCGATATATTACCAGAGTCAGTGATATGATGGAGCAATGAAACATAGATAGGCGGAGACGGATAGGACTTCGATTTTCCAATTTTTTTGTATTCAAAATCAAGGTAAGAGCTTTCTTACCTACCACTATTGGCCAACGATGTGATGTATCGTTGAAGCAGGGATGCATCTGGTCGAAATATTAAAAAAATAATGAAATATTCTATTTTAAAGGTGGACGAGATCGCCTCTCTGCTGAAGAAAGATGTGGACGAGGCGTATAGGAAGAAGTGCGAGGAGTTGAGGGAGACGAAGAACCCCGATGAGATCAGGGAGGAGTACAGGTATGGTAGATTCAATGTTACGTAAAGATCATGACACTTTGCAGATTATTATAATTAGTAGTAGGAAAAAAACCTGTGACTGAATGGGTCCTTGGTTTGTATTCATTGAGGTAAGAAAATAATAGTTCGAAATATTCGTTTTGAAAGTAGAAAATGGGGAATTGAGGGGAGAAAGAATCTCTATGAGAAAAGAGAGGAGCTATTTTGGATCTTAAATTTGATTTCATCGAAAGATTGTGATTGGAAGGAACATCTTGAGTTTGTGTTGATTGTGAGTCGAGAAGTCACCTAGTTTCGTAACATTTAAGAGGTGAGGAGCAATATTGGCTGGATAGAGTATTTGTTAATATTTGCGAATATTGCACAGCACTTCAATCAAGCAGCTTGCTTGATTATTATAAGAAAAGTGTGGCGCAGAATCACCGAGAGAAAAATTTATACTACATATGGAGACTCGTTTCTCGCAGGCTGCGATTGCCTATAAATATTAATGATAATTACAGATGGATGCGCGCCGTGGAGGATGCGGGGCGATACCAGCGATATCGGGAGAAGAAGGAGCAGCAGGTTAATAATTAATTATCATCAATTGAATTGTCTAATCCGAGACTGAAACATCAGGGTTTTGAAGCAGTAGGGGTTGTGTTTCAAACGGAAGGGAAGATTGTTGGGTTAGTGAACAATTTGATTCTAGCGTTATGAACGTTCAAAAATTTATGATTTGACTGACAATGAGAATTGCCCGTACAGAAAGCCGATCGACAAGCGGCGACGCAGCAGGGAGAGCAGTCGTGAGATGGAAGAAGCTGCGCCCTCTTTCTATGCAACGCCCTCTCTAAGCCCCGCCCTTTCCCAGTTTCAAGGACTCGCCCCTTGTGTAGTATACAGTAGCTTGTAGAGCGCTAAGATAGATCCTATATTTTGATTGTGAATACTCCACGGGTACTAACCAGTTCTTGCACGGTGTGTGAAGTATACTCGAGTCTGATAAAGCTGATTAGACAAGGAGATTTGGTGTTGTTGAAGATGTTAATGTGCAAGCGTTGATGGGCGCTATGATATCTATGAGGAATCTAAGGAAGCATTCGATGATGATGCAGTTATAGTAACCGGTAAGGCTACCGTACCCACAGTCAAGCTGGGTGCTCTTATTTCTTCGTACGGTAGGCTGCTGGAGATGCCGACGGATGAGGTACAGTAATATTCAGTCTTTCCCAATCGCACCAGAGTATGACTCGCTTGTGAAACTCAATTGCTGCTTGCGTTATTTTTTTTTTAAGAGTTAGATTGATATAATAATTTTATTTATATTTAAATATAGTTTCAGGACGATAGTATGCGATGCAAGGTGGTGCTGATCACCGGCTCCACGTCCGGTTTGGGCATGTTCTTTTTTCTTGTAATATCGTAGACAATTTTCTTTAAAGTCGACATCAGGGGCCTGTAGGAACGTTAGGGAGGGGTGTGAATACATCTCGTAGTGAAAATGATGTTCATACCGTGATCAGAGTTGTTTCTAAGGAACCTCTAATTTTTATCATCACCATTCTCAGCATAATCTTCGTGCCTCGAATTTTCAAAGCATGACTAGTGCATAAAACTCACATCAAATCAATGGACATTGATTGGCACTGAGTTTCTTCAGTTTCTAAGGGTGAAACATTTTAAGGGCATGCAATGGAGAGAGATGGAGGAAAGGATGGTGAAAATCGATAAATTATCCTTGGCAGGTCTGCACGCGGCCAAGGCATTCTACAAGAGAGGCGCGACGGTGCTGCTGACGTGCAGGGACCATGTCAGGTTGGTGTGATCGGTACTTCTCTTTGATGTGTTTCGAGCGCTCTAGGCAAGCCGGGATAGAAACGATGTAAAGGGCGAATGGGAGGAAGGTTGAGTAGAAATTATGATTGGTTAGTGATTGATATCAGACGAACGCATGATTGACAGAGAGCAGTTCTGTGGATTTTGGACAACCCGTGAAGCGCGTATGAACCATGTACTTTCATGAACTCAACCGATTCGACTTTTCCGTTATTTGTGCAGAAACAACCACTACTAATTGTTTCGGGGGTTGATCCATTCATAAGAGAACATCTCGAAGCTCGGATGTACCTGGATGAATGGGATAGAGAAATTATTTTTAGTTCATTTAATTAATTAAAGAGGTCGAAGCGCGATCGAGGCAGTGAAGGGCACGACGAAGGGCGAGAGAGAGGGAGCAACGGAGGCAGAGAGGATTCATCTGTTCGAGGTACGGTAGGTTTATTGATTGGATTACGGTAGTGTATACTGCGATCTGGGATCTTATGGTATTAGTAATTTTGTGGCCATGAGAGCTGTGTTCTTAAACTTTAGAAGAATTGTTTACGGTAGGGTAACATCAGAATCGATGTATTGGAGGTATGGTAGCTCTGGGAAATGGTGGGATTCTAGTTGTTCTGTGCAGGCGAATTGAGGTTTAATAGATGATTCAAGCTTTTGAGTTCGATTTGTTCGTTCGACGATTGTGAAAAAAAAACATATTGTTAATTATTTCCCCTACTGAAGGTAGAGTAGCCCTTCCTAATACTAATTTTCGTTTTCGTAAATAATATTAATTTATTTCTATATTTCAGGTCGAGCTGACGGACTACCAGTCGCTGCTCGTGTTCACGCAGGAAGTAGCCAAGACGGTGCAGAGAATCGACGTCGTCATCTGCAATGCCGGCGTGATGGGACTACCCTTTGAGGTACGGTAGTGGGGTGTATCGATTTTCCGAGGTATGATTTTGGGTTACGGTAATCAGATGAGAGTAGGAAATTTTTTAATCGATTTTGGAGTACCATAGCGGTGGCTGAGCATGTTGATGAGTGATAGGACTCCCGTTTGAGGTACGTTATTCATTGGTGACGGAACAGGGCAAGGTAGTTGGGAAATGAAGGGAAGATAGTCGATCCCAGCAGTCTGTCGGTTCATGAAGCGTTTGAGTTTCGACATAGTTATTCTGTGAATGCACTGTGTGATGTTATCGCACATTGCAACTTTATACAGAAAAGTAAATGATTGAGAAAAAGGTAAAGTGTATAGCTGATCTAGAAGGTCAGTAATAATAAGAGAGCACCTCGATCGATCGACTCTAATTAAATATTCGCTTTGCAGGTCTCACGGGAGGGCGTCGAGTTCCACTTCCACACGAATCACCTCAGCCACTTCGTCATGGTAAGTTGGATTTCTTGATATGGATATAAAGTAACGTTTAGGCTAAACGGTTTAGCTATATATTTTTGCACTGAGAAAAAAATACGATCAGATTACATGCGAAATAATGTGCCTATGTACATTTTATGAAACGGGAAACTCCCAATTGCCTTTTTTTGTATTTTTGTTGAGAATTATCAAGGGATTGAAGATGCAAAAGACGCTTCTCCGGGGGCGACAACTAGAATGAGTGGTTTAAACTGTCGGTCTTCAAAAATCAATAAATCGATAATTGGCAGATCAACCAGCTGCTGCCGCTGCTGTCGGCTGCACCTGCGGCCCGCGTACTCGTCGTCACTTCCGGACTGTACAAGGGGGTACGGTAGGAGTACGGTAGCAATTACGGAATATTGATCATCTTCTAGACTGTGCATGGGGTTCGGTAAGATACGAATACGGTATTATCAGAGATACGGTAGTCATGGACTGTTTATTTTCGAAATCAATCTTTGGTGAGCTACTATGATGTAGAAGCTACGGAAGCACACAATCAGTTCGCATCTAATTATACTTAATTGTATATTATTTTCAATGGTTGCTAGAACAGCATTGAATGCAAGGGATGAATCAGTGTCATATCATACCGTTGAAACATAGTTCTCCCATGACAAGACAATGTATGAGTTGCCCTCAAACTTCAGCCAGCTAATTGTCTGTGCAATGAAACAATCCAAGTGTTAATGACGATATTCAGGCGGATCGTCTTCCCTCTCTCAAACAGTTGATGGGCGAGGCGACGTGGGATTACGAACCGAGGAAGGCGTACGCCGTCAGCAAATTGGCCAACTGCCTGTACACCAAGGCACTCGCGAGGTAGGATTGTGATTTGATAAAGCCTCTTAATATTAGACCCATTTTTATGATTATGCAAAAAATCCCGTGTCCGAAGGCACTCGCGAGGTCAGATTGAGGTTGAAGCGCCTTACAAAACTTGTTCGGGCTGATGTTGGATTTGTAAGTGAGCATTGGGAAGCTTTTGTGAGCGGAAATTAGTCAACTGCCTGCATAAGAAAGCAGTAAAAGGGCTACTTGGCTCGATATTTGGTTGTGTTACCTATTTTGTGTAAGATGATGTTGTGCAAGCGAGAACATCTAATGGGAAATTATGGGGCGATACGATGGGCGAACTTATGTTTCACCTGCAGGGTAAGAACGGGAAATGCTTTCAAGACCAATTCCCTTCGCTTCTTCTTGGAAAAATAATGATAATGAATGAGCATCACTTGCAGACAACTCGAGGCGACGATGCCTACCGTATCAGTCTACGCGATCCGGCCGGGATTCGTGCGAGGTACGGTCATCGATTATTGATTTATCTACGAAATACACCGTAGCAATAATAACTTCCTCAATATGTTTGAGCTATGAGTACATCGTGAAACATCTATGTAAAGGTATAGGTAAAATATTATCAAAGCTATATTAAATTTATATTGAAATAATTAATTAATAGGCACCGAGCTGGGCCGCGCGACGCACTGGTTGCTGCGAAAGGTGGCGGCGCCCGTGATTTGGTGCTTCTCGAGGAGCTTGGATCAGGTATACGGTCGTTATTGATTTTTATGTTGGGATTTCGGTAGTTATTGATTTTGCTGTGGCTGAGGATACGGTTGATATAAGGTCATTGTGGAACCATCATAGAACATCGTGTGGATTGTGAAATTCTTTTTTTAGAGAAAATCTCTCCGATCACCTTTGCGTTTCAGCATCTTGTCATAGCACGAAAAAGACGGTGATGGTTAATTGTAGGCTTATTGTGCAAGGAAACATTAGTAACCACTCTATTTAGCAACGAAAAAGTTAGAGAATACTTAATGGTTCAAGGGTATCGCTTGCACAATTCTGCCTTACATTGTACCGTACATGGTTAGTGTTTACGGTAGAAGACTGGTATGCGTACGGTATTCTTACAAGTCAGATAACCGAGACATCATAGCGAAATGAAAAAGACATACGATCCAATTCCTCTCACGGAATCCCTTGCACTATTCTTTCAAGATACCGTACTAGGCAGTTGGTTACGGTGAAAGGAGGTATTGTGAAAGGGTGAGTACGGTATTCTTAGGGCATCACTGGCTACGTGCACTGTGCGACGGCGCCCAAGGATCAGCTCAAGTCGGGAGGGCTGTTCTTCGATGATAAGGAGGAGCAGTATCTGGAATCGGTGAGTTATTTATTGTATCTAATGTCTAAGGATTTATGTCTAAGGATTAGGGCTTGGCTTAAGGCGTAGGGTTAAGGTTAGGGATATGGGTTGGGGACAAGGTTATGGCCAAGTCGGTCTGTTCTTCGATGATAAGGAGGACCAGTATCTGGAGTCGGTGGGTAGATTAGGCGACCTATAGGACTATGGGTTAGGGTCTCTAACTAACTTTGGGAAGAGTGGTTAAGGCAGGCATTAGGAGTAACGAAAGAGATGAGATTGTTCTTATTTGATGCAGCGACCAATTCACCACTTGCATTACAGCCTCGAATCCTGGATAATAGTGATATAATGCCTAGTGAATCAATGAGATAATGTGTTGATGCTAAATTCGATAGCGCGTCGAATAGCTCTTAAACGACTAAATAAATATTTAAAAAAATATATATATATATAATATTCTTTTGAGGTGACCGAGGAGGAATCAGAGCATCTGTGGCGCGTTTCGATGGAGATGGAGGAGATTATCGTGAGAAGGAGGTGAAAGGGGTTTTTCTTGTTTTGGATAAAGTAGCCTTTATCGTCGGCTCTTCATTAGGGAAACAGGCGTATCTGGGTAGGAGATATGTTTCCGTAGAGAAGAAGATGATCATAAACATGAAAAGAAATAGGTTTGAAAAAAATAAATCAAACCGGGAATATTGCGGCTGCACAACTGGAGTAAAAAATAGTAGGCGACTGATAATGCAATAGATCTCTTGGGGCATAAAATTGAGAAATAATCAAATATTAAATTTACTTCGACAAAATATTTACAGAGATACGCTAACGGACGAGGAACGTCGTCTCTTCCAAGAGGGAAGGAAGAGACTCAACCAATGAGGGAATTATTCATTGACTCTCTCACTTTTCCACACTCTCTCGCCTCTGTCTGATCGACTAGGGATGTTATGCGATATTGATGAACTCCTTTCTCTAAACCGCCCGAAATTTGCATAATCATTTGGCATCACTTTTTCTGCTCCGCTTATTGTTTGATTGCCAATTTTGTATTATATCACCACTTTCCGGTCTGTGATATTGTAAATTTGCTCAGATTAGATATTTCCAAAATTCAAAAGTGCCTAGTGTTATTGAGAACTAATCACGAGGGTACAAGCCTGGTTTCCGAGTATTCGATACATGTACAGTAATAAAGAAATGATAATAAATGGGTGTAATGGTTTGTGATCCGTAAAGAAACGGTTGCATATCTGCATTGCCTTGTTAGAAGTGGATCAATCAAGAAGTATTTTGACGCGCAGTTGTTTATTGTTCCGCGCGTATCGAAATTGCTATTAAACTATGACCGCGCTTAAAATTGAGCATTAAATATATAATTGATGCTTGACGAGCGTAAACCCATACTAGAAATCCAGTTTTATCCTTAAAACCTAAGAAAAACATGTGAAAATAGGCGGAAATCGCGAAAAAACGAAGTGAAAAGGGGCGGAGCTAACGCGATTGCCGCACGGAATATTTTAGTAGGAATGCAATTACCATCGTATCATTTTAAAAATGTGATATGCGTGTTCACAAGGAAAAACGCGAGCACAAATTAGAAATTAAGTTGAATTAAAACGACGTAGGATGGTTCAACAATACAATTATTCGGGATCGGGATCACTCAGAGAAACTGGTAGTTAGTATTCCGGATTTAACTACTAGCCTTGCCGTTCTGGGGAAGAAACTGTGTTGCCGGTAATTTGAAGCCGAGACACTGTCTATGATTATAAGTTTTATAAACCGTAAGTTTTCTTTACTCGATGATTTCGTTGTCAGTCACAGATTTAACAGTCTGTCTCCGGTTTCAGACTTCTTATAGGTTTGGGTTCTATTCGGCTTTCGATTGTTCTGGAAATTGTTTGATATAAGACGAGTGGTTTCCCATGGTTCCAATCCGGAAAGGTCTTCATCGATTTAAGAGTTGAAGAATCTTCAACTATTGCATAAAAAATATTTTTTGTTATTATTCTCATGGTTTAGGGCTTGAACCGCAAGAATACAAGGAAAAAAATATTTTTTATGCAATAGTTGAAGATTCTTCAACTCTTAAATCGATGAAGACCTTTCCGGATTGGAACCATGGGAAACCACTCGTCTTATATCAACTCTAATAACCGCAGTGCACTTTTGCAAGATTTGATTGCGTTTAAAAATGGTTAAATAAATATTATTTTAATTCCAGGGCGCGGAATGGAGGGCGCAGTGAAGGAGGTCTCTCTGCTGGGACAGAATCTGTTCGACCACAAGGCCGCACTCGCTCCCACGATTCAGAGGTGAGCGATTAGGGTTTAAAGGTGTCTTGTCTCTTGAATTAGTCTCTTGATTCGGCCTGAACACTAGTCACTTTGATTGATGAAAGAGCATGCTGAATGAAGAGATTCTTCATTCGGACAGCCCAATTAATGATGAGATGATAATTTAGCGTTCCTTCTTCTTCTTTTCTTCATGGATTAAAAAAAGATATCAGTGAAAGCTTTTTGTTCACATCGTAATTTGTAAATGGTTTGAAACCAAATTCCCTGGATCATCTTTTACTCTGACTTTATTTTTTAATGGAAGCATTTCGCAGGTTCATAGACACGTTCGAGCGCAACGAGCGCCACAAAGAGTTCGACGGAATCCTGCGAGCCTCCCATCTGGTGGGTAAATAACAATAAAAATACTGCTATTTTCCATGGTGATAATCATAATATTGGTTGTAGTAGCAATGCAATTCTCAGGACCACCGCTTTTTAGTCGAATACAGATTGATGTACATACTACGAAACATCAATGCGGTAGGATTCAAAAGTAGTGAATATTCGATAATTGCTGATGAGCTTTAGTAGACACGAATTCTACTAGTTAAAAGTAATTCAAAATATATTAGTTACTCACCTTCCGTTTTGCTTAATTTTTCGATGGATCTTTGGAGTTTCACTCTTTCGTCAAAGGTCTAATACATTTTGCTATTCACAGCTAGTGTAGGCGGCAAAGCAATTATTTTATGCTTATTATTATTATTATTACTATTATTATTTTAATAATAATATTATTATTATTCCCATTCCCAGCTCGTCGAGGCGGCATCGACGGCGTCCGATCGTCTCCTTGCCGACGGTCGACTGGAGCAGCTGACGGGAAGGGTGAACCAGCTGGCGGAGAGATTGGAGGGAATGGTCGAACCGAAGTATGGAAAGGTACGGTAGAGTAGGATAGCGAGGGGAACGATAGAGCACTAAGGGTACGGCAGACTAGAGGCGAAAAAAAAAGTTGTTTTTGGCACCGTGCTTTTGAGTTTCACAAATGTGACATAGATCTTGGTCGAAGCCGAAAGTTAATTTTGTCTTGTTGGTGGAACAAAAAGAATGATGACTCTTGTTTGTCAGCCATGTGATGAGAGGGAGAGCATATTTTAGATTGAATCTATGCCGTAAGTGAAGAGTGATCTCCGAATGCGGTGAGATAGATATATCGGAGATGTGTATGCGTCATTTTTAATAATTTTTAACCGGTTCTAATTTGTATTTTTTTGTGATTGGGCTTTTGCGTTTCACAGATGTGATAAATTCTTTTGTGGAATACGAGAGGTAATGAAATAGAATTTCTCCTCTCAGCAATCGATAATCACAATTACCGTACCTTCTCATAAATCGATAATCGTTGCAGGAGCACGCGGAGTACCTGGCGGCGATTCAGGAGGAGCAGGACAGATACGTTGCGCTCTGTGAGGCCGAAGGCATGCGCAAGATGCGAATCGCGGCGGGACTGGAGCAGGATACGGTAGCTCCCGTTGCTCCCTGATTATCGATTGATTTGTACTGCTGATGTAACCACCCCCTGATTACTGTAAATGCCCCTCTAGATATTTGTTACCGACAGAATTAATTCTTCGCTTTCCTGAATACTGAAATATCTCAACTATTGATTGCTCTCTAATGTATATCCTAGTCATTGCATACTGTACATGCTTTAGAACCCCGTGCTATAATTGTGTTCCAGCAACATTCCGATCCATGTTGTGGCTATCATGTATTACAAAATTAAATACACGATAAATTATTTATTTCAGAAAAAAATATTTGCATTAATATAAAGTTTAAAAATCGCTGTCGAAAAAAAAAGATAACTGATCCACTGCAGATTATTGTACGATTGAGAAAGAAACCAGAAAGATGAACAAAATCATGATTTTCGAAACCGTTTCGGTTGCGTTTCAATGAGATTTGAAATGAATAAACGATCGTTTACTTTGATCATTTCTTTTATTTTTTAAGAATCTCAGTAATTTCTGAAGCGCAAAGTGTCATAGATAATTTGGAAGCTGAAGCCTCGTCATTATGCAGCATCTCTAGATCTCATTGGTACCGATAAAATCAGGTAACCAAATAATCATTAATGTGTTATCCAAACGATGATTAATTCCAGAGAGCTTCTCATTGGATACACTCTGTTCCGAACGGAAATCTTCCCAGCTGCCTATTCCCTTGCACGAAATTGTCCCGAGTGCTTACGGGTTTGTTTTTTTTGCTTATAACTTTTTCTTTTATTATTATTTTTTTTATTTTTTAAAAGTAATTTCACACCTATGGACTAATGATGGATTCCTCCATCGCAGTGCTTACGGGTACTTAATTGATTATCTACATCACAAATTGTGTTGATGTGCTCAGAAGACTCTTTCATTTAGCTCACATTTCGATTCGAATTCACGATTCGAAGTGATTCTTTTCAGTGCAACGATCAACGGTGTTTCCTCATTATGGCAGAGATGCGTCTGCGATACTGGGCCACTGGACCGCTTGATGATTACAAGGTCATTGTGACTTCTGCAATTACGTATATTCACTATGTTGGCAATTTTTAAAAATGATCTCGAAAGGATTCGTGAACAATAATTCGCATGATTGATTAATCTTCCAGAAATTTAATTTAGAATTAAGAGTTTTTATCGTATTCTTAATTTCACCACCAAATATTTGCAGAACGTTCCCGCTCTACATATGTTGAAAGCAAAGCACATTGCCACGACTTTCTTTCGTAATCTAAGTCTAAAGGTAAGCCTTACAAGCTTCTGAATAGGTTAGTCAGTATGAATAATCAGTCTCTTCATTATCTATTCGTACTCGCTCAACGATCAGAGTGATGAGAAATTTCATGGAAAACAAAAAAATCAGAACAACAAATCTTCTGATTTTTATTGTTTTTATATATATTTCAGAACATCCTGATGTTTTGATTGATTTCGTTCCAGGCTACTCCATCTCCCGCTGTCAAACGAGAATTCACAACCCTGTCATGGTGGTGGAAAAAGTTTCCGATTGCGCAGCCTTCCATCAATATGGCCTCTGTGCTCACATCTCATGATTTCGAGGACATCGCCACAGAGTACGAACTGAAAGATTGATAAAGCGGAAATGAATAAAGAGAATTTCCAGACGTTGCTACTTCCCGGTTTTATGAGATCTTCCTCGTGAAATATACTTTTCAAAAAAACAAAACTACTTGTAACATCTTACAATTTTCGGAACTTCTTCGATTTTTGGCCCAGGCAAAGGCAACAACAGCTCCATATGTGGAGGGGGTGGTATTCAATGAGCTCCTCATCTAAATTAGATCTAAATTAGGTTGACTTCTCCTTTCTTCCGCTGCAGGCGATGCTCTTTCCCGCAAATGAGATCATAACCCCCTTTGATACCCTCTGACTCTCTTCATCCACTTCCTCAGGGCATTGCACGCTTCATTGTTCCGGTTTTCTCTCGGGAGAGTGGCACTCTGCACTCTCTCCAATATGCCTGATCTCTCGCCTTCTCTGATCGGTAGCCCTCTTTCAGAGCACAGATGGTGCGCAAGAGGGGGACATGACAGGACAGGAGGGTTCATACTCTTTCCACCCCTCCCCACCCCTCCCCCTCTCAGGTCTCTCAAACAAAGTTTGCAAGGCTGAAGAACGCGTCTCTTCATTTTAGATGTCCTCAAATCACACTGACCGGTGAGAGTTTTGAGAAATTAAAAGACTTCTCTAGAACAAGGAAGACAAGGACCCGATTACGTGCGCATGTCATTTATCCAGTCCATTATTTCTCAAGCAGGTTGGGTAAGAAGGGGAGACAATATGCGGATTTCTGAATCCTGCCGTGAAGGATTTATTGGAAGCAGATAACTAGCAAACTACGCTCGCTGCGCTCGCTCGTTCGCTAGGTGGGTGTCGCCGGGCAGCGTATTAACAGAGATCTTCTGAGAGATTGCAGGAAATCGAGACCCCCCATTGACAAACTGTTCAAAGTGCTTCGATTCGGCCCAAATTTTGAGGGTTGATTCATCCATGGACCAAGAATGCTATCCTAACTTGAATAGGCCGCAAACTCATTTATGCCCAAAATCCTGCTCCGGAGCTGTCGGAAATTCAAAAAAATCATAACTACCTTCAAAATTGAGATAGAGACTTTTTGAAAAATGGGAAATGTGAGTCTCACTGAGCACTATAAAGACGTTTTTAGTACAAGTGGATCGGAAAAAATCCCGTAGAAAAACATGAAAACTATATTTTAGATTCAAAAATCGGCCGTCCTGAAAAAAAAGATTCCACGTTTCCACGAGATAAGTTCAAAATCGAAATCTACGCAAAATTTCACTACGGACTCCAAATTTTCTCGAATATTGGAGGTTAACAAGTTGATTTTTTCAGGCTCGAAAAGAGATTTTTTCGTGTTTTTGGTCACGTGTCTTTTGAGGAATTGCAGAACTAGCGGCAAAAGTTTGAGCTATTTCTTCGAGATAATTATTCTAGAGTATATTGAAGATGACAAATTCTTTGGCATTGGTCATTTGTCCCAAAACCGGCTTTTAGGAGTGTTCTGGCTCTCGGTCTAGAGTATCTCAACTCCCAGGTGAGTTAGAGACCTCTGGTTTGGCTAGAAAAAACCGCAAATTTTTTCTGACAAAGTTTCATCTTCATTCAAAATGGTCTGATCAAGTTTACGATTTTAAAAACTGGAAAAACCTCGAAAAATATCTCTAAATTCAGAAAGTCTTGTATTCTGGAGCGGGGACCCCCTTGAAGCGGATTTTTTAATTCGAAAAATATTCCACGATATCGTATTAGTATAAAGAAATAGTTTCGGCCTCGCTATGATTTAAAACAGGTCTTTCCGAGCCACTATTACGAAAGCCAGAGCGAAGGTTAACCTCATCTTCAAATGTTTCTTTTCCACCGATCCTGTTCCTGTTTTATACACTCGTGCTTTCACAACTTTCATTAGACCTCTTCTTGAGTACGGTTCAGTTGTATGGTCTCCACATACCGTAACCTTAGCAAACCAGATAGAAAATGTACAGCGCAACTTCTCAAAGCTATTGTTCATTTGTTGTCACATCCCTTACTCGTTGTACCCAGACAGAATAGGCCAGCTTTCTCTTTCTACCCTTGAGCATAGGAGGTTAAAGAAGGCGTCCCACGAACCGCGCGGG
>LS487813.1:4121-16418 GCA_900490705.1 Pristionchus arcanus
TAGAGGTCGCAATACGGGGCGGGCCATTCGGTTTCGCGCCGGGCCTCTCGCTCGGTGAGTGAAGAATGAGTCGGCCCGATACCGGCCGCGAAAATCGTCGAAAGGCCCGATACCGGAACACTTTTGACCTTCATAATTCATCCAAAACTGAATAAAAGTGAACAAAAATTTAGCATGAGACACTTCCATCTACGCTCTTTCCATTGCTGTATAAATCATAAAAGAAAAGCTATTTTGAAATTTCGAAATCGGGGGAACAAAAGCCAATTGATCAGTCAGAATTAAGGGGCATTGGCCTACCTACCCATACCGCAAAGCTTTAACATCACTTACAAACATTTTAGCCTAGTTTTTGCCGCCAATATTTCAACATTTCCCAAGGGTCTTGCGCTTTCGAACGCGAGATTTCTATTGAAAAGGAGCTTTGGGCCTTTCCTTATCGTTAAATCCGGAAATTATGGTCGTAGAGGCAGTTTCTGAAGAGAGCCATGATTCATCGAAGTTTTAAGCAAAAAGAGTGGAAGGTTTGCATAGAAGAAAAGCACGAACCTCAACAAAACCAAGGGAAAATAACGAGCGACCACTAGATAGAAGGTCGAGGGGTCGAAATGATGCGAATGATTGGTCTCACAATGTAAATTGCACAATAACCAATCGCGAAACGATCTAATGTGAGATCTTTTGACGCTCCGGTATCGGGCCTTTCACGAATTTTGACGGGCCGGACCGTATTTCTCGCCCTCTCATTCTTCATTCACGGGGCCCCGTGGTATCGGGTCGTATTGTTTCTCGACCTCTACCATCCACCATTCGGATGCCGAGTTCCCTGTCCCTTTTAAACTATTTAATACACGGTATTAGTGATGACAAATCGGCAAACCACTCTCTTCTTTTTGCATGCTCTCTCGTCTGTCTCGCTGGCGAGAGAGCATTCATAATCAGGAGAGCCGCGTGTCCATTTCTCATCACTATTCGTCGATTTGTATGTTTCAAATTGTGATTGACTTTTGCATCCAATATGTTTTAATGAATGATTACTTGTTTGAATACTGTTATACACGGACCTTAATGAACACATTGTACATTTTAATGAATAATTGGCATTATTTGTGATAAAGGACCTCTCATTTTTCAACAACTGGATCCATAAATTTTACATAATTAAAATAAGAGTTGGCATCATTCTCGTCGTATCTCATTCCAATTGCGAATCAATTTTTCAGTCTCTTCCAATTGCTGGAATTAATTCTGCCTAGACGTTTTCCATCCTTTATGTTGCTGTATGCTGCATTGGGTACTGCGTAATCGTCGGTTTTTTTTGAACTGCTTATTACTGCATGAAGCCCATGAAACGGATGATTGCGATAAGAGTTGATCTTATTTATCGTTTATCTCAATTCAATTCTCATTTACAATGCACAAGTAGTGGTTGCACGATGTTCACGATGTTCATTTCCATTGGTGTTATTTTCTGTCCAAAGAGAGCTGGTTTGCAAAAGTTGGAGTTGTATAGTGCAGACTCGAGCTCGTTACGAAGATCGCAAGGGAAGCCACTGAAAGCAACGAATTAATTGCTTATTTTTATTTAGCAAAAAAAAATTCGATAATGTCTTCAGGTAGTCAGAATGGTGATAACTCACGAGCAACGAATGCAGTTATCCTTGAGAAATAGTTGACGAGTAGGCACCATTCAATAGTTTCCATTTCCTTTTTGATGAAACTGTTGTCCGAATATAGGCCGGACAATCTGAAACTGTGATATGCCAAAACGAAAGGAATTGTATCAAAGACGATAAAAATGAGGTAATGCAAGGAAATCCTTGCGGATTGGCTTAGAACTAAATGAATATTCACGTGGAAAAGCGAGCTATCTGATCAATCGGCTAAGAAATTCGGCATTTCGGTGTTCTGATCAATTGTCACGGCAGAAATGAGGGGTGTAAGAAGCACATCTGACCTCCGCTCTCATTGTTGTAATATCCCAGCCGGCGTCTCTTCATTCCTCACACTCTCTAACCGGTCATAGAAGCGAGAGAGTGTGTAAAATGAAGAGACGGCGGTATCATTTCTCGAGCTCAGCTGTGTCCGTTCTTCAGTGGCCCATATCCCATACGTATAGTGTAACTGTTTGAACAGAATCTCTGCGGGGGACAGGGTCAGAACAATCAGGATGAAGTATTCATCTCTTCATTCCTCGCCCTCTCTCACCAGAAGAAACTGCCGACCGGCGAATCAAATAAGTGATGCAAACAATAAAGTATGAACTACCACAACTGTTTATCCGTCCAGAAACATTTTTACCAAGACAATTATCTATACACACACACGCATACATACAAAACAAGTTGGCAAAAAATAAGAACGTGATTGAAATCATGAACACTGTATTGAAAGTATGTGAAAGGATCTGTGTTTACAGAAAATCAAGCGGTCAATACTATAGTAATCGAGCTAACACTACTTGCCCGCGTTCTCCTTATCATTATCCACATCTATGTTCTCTTCTCCTTGTATCCCACTTCCTTTTTCTGTCCCCACGTTCTCTTCCAACTCCTCTCGCTGTTTCGAGGCATCAGCACGAAGAAGGCGACAAGCGGTCTGCTCAAATGACCATAATCGCGGACTATTTTTGCACTCTATCAACCCTCTGATTTCCCAAACACCGCACTAGGACATACACTCTATAAAGGGGAAAATGTTGAAGTGCTTGCCCATGTTGCCACAGTACCCGAACCTGGTGGAACACAACCTATGAAGGCTTCCACCTCATCCTCATCTACCTACCTCATTGCCTGAAGTGATGAATTGATTGAAACACGCACCTTTCTTCGAAATGCCTTGAACGAGCCCGATGTGCAGTCGCTTGCCGCATTTTCTGAATAGATTTTGGTTAATTTATATATTTTTTTAACCCAAAGAAACATAAGTGAAGGACAACGAACCCGCATCCTTCCTTATCCACATTCGTCGATGCAGATTGCTTCTCCGGCTGATCTGATATCCACAGCTTTCATTAGGTTTGGATGTGTTATTTCAGAGCTTCGCGGTGTTCTGTCGTCACTCTGACCTGTGAATGAATGAATTAGAAATGAAGAGGCGAATTTTCGATTCTATCTTCTCCATCTTCCTCACCCTCTTCCGATCCCTTTTTATTGTATGTTTCCCACATGCATACCATGTAGAAATCTACCTATCTGTCTTCAAATTGTCGTTTGCACTTCGCAAAAATGATATAAGTGAAAATATCCAACCTTTGATATTATTTATGGAAGTATTGTAGCTCCCAGAGAAGCTGGATTCCGAATGTAGGTCGGAAAATCTGAAGTAATATTGAACTTTTCATAAACTCGAATATTGTTGACATCAATAATTGAAAAAAAATGTCAATACAAGATACAATACATCAGAAACTCCACAAGCTAGTGACTCGAGCACCGAATGAGTGAATGCACTGTGAACTGATCCCCTCCCTCCATCTATCATCTTTTATAGTGACCAGACTCTCTTTATTGCCCATACTCTATCGGACTGATCGATCTATCTGACGAGAGAGTATGGAGAATGAAGAGAGCCACAAGTCTGGTCGCTGTAATAAACCGTCTGCTGGTCCTCTCATTTCTTCGCTTTTGCGTCTCTAGTGCCTTGAGAGTGGAACAAGAATGGAGTAATTTATGGAGTTTTTAAGCAAAAATTTATCTTTTTTTCAATACAATCAAATTTAAAGTGCATGATATTTCCAAATGTCTTGAAATGGGAAGTACTCGTGGTCTTGATGTCATCATGTTCGCATATCCATATCCATCCATCACTTAAATACACATACGACGATATCGAAATATGCCTCCTTGGACTCGTGTTTGAGCTCTTATTCACGTGGCTCTGGTGAATTGCAGTGTACAACGAATCGTGCTCACTCACAATTTATTGGAGAATACGATAAGGAGAAAATGAGCGGGTGCTCGGGGTGTGGATAAATCCAATGGTTCAGTGGACAACAGCACAACCGTTCGAGATATCTCCTTTATCACAACTGACTAGAGAACGACTGATAGAAGGGCGGAGCTCCAGGGAACTAGAGATCTATCGGAGACTCCGATACAGTGGAAATAAGAAGCAATGAGAGGGAGGAGAAAATGGAACCGGGGAGATAGAGGGCGGAGTCCATGGCGAGAGATAAGAATAGTGAAGGTGACGCCCAAAAACGGGCAGGTTCCACTCAACTCCTCACGGGGGTATTTCGTGGCTGAATTTCGGCTGAATTCCGAGGTGGATTACCTGCAAAGCTAAAATTTTTGAACAAGACTTGACCACCTATGATCTATTAGCGCCCAGAATTATAAGCAATGTGACACATTCTATGAAAATGTACCTTGATATTTTCCAAGCCATTTCGATGAAATATGTTCTCCGAGAGTAGGCCGGAGGTTCTGAAATAGAGATATTACCGAATAAAAATAAAATCGAGAACGATCGAGAACTGATCGAGAATCGAGAACTGTGAAAGGCCAGTAATAAGAAGCGATGTCAAGAATAGTGAGAGGTGGCAAATAAAACTATCGCCTGCCATTACAACAAGGGTGAAAAAAGAAGAGAATGAATAAAAGGTGGAGAAGAAGACAAGAGCGAGAGATAGCCGATAACGATCAAGACAGACCGTTCGAGAGAGAGAGAGAGCTTCCGCCTTCTTTATTCACCAAGTGATGAAGGGACAAGATGAATCACCGGTGTATTTTGGGAGTTATGAGGAATGCAGAAACAATGCTCAGATGCATTTCTCATGTATACAAAGCTGCATTAGTTGCGAAGATATGTATCAAGGCGCTTATTGAGTTGTTACATCCATTTATCCGCAATACCGACATTTAATACTTATTCTTCGGGATGCACATCATGATCAACATACATAATACAGCGGTCGAAAAACACAATTAATCCACTTTTCGAACATCATGGCGGTGAATGGAGGCACCCCCACTATATATCTTATTGGGACACCGCCAACTATAATTCTTGGTGGATGCAATAATTTCTTGTCCGCCAAAGCCCAGCCATAGTAAGGCGTAAAATTGACAACCAAATTGATCATGAACATCTGTAATGGATATCGTCAATAACTTCATTATTTCATTGCCAATAATACGCGATATTGAATGAAATTTTCTCAAAAGGAAGCCATACCTTGACATCTATCATTGTTATTTCTGAGTCTTCATTGGTTCAAAGTCATTGTTGATTCTCCGAAAGTAGGTCGGAGAGACTGAAATTTCGGTATTTTTGAATAAAAAAAATATAAAAACACCAGAAAAAGTGATTGAAAAATGAGCGAAAAAATTGCCGATGAAACAAGAATGCCATTACAGCGGACATTGGGCAAGAAGGCATCGGTTTGTGGATGGGACTGTGCATTGTGCAATAGAGCTCGAGAAATGATACCGCCGTCTCTTCATTTTGCACACTCTCTCGTCGACCAAGCGGGCAAGAGAGTGTGCAAAATGAAGAGGCGGCGGTATCATTTCTCGAGCTCTATTGTGCAATTGTGAAGAGAGTTGGAGAGACGAGAGAAGAAACTGATGACTGTTATTACACAAATGTAAGGGAGCAGGAGAAAGAGAGAAATCGTTATTTAATTATGCAAACGAAAATGAGAAAGAATAATTTTTTTTAATTTTTTTTTACAAATTCTGTGCTTTAAGCTGATTTTTCAATGTTGATTTCTTCTTGCTCGAAGAAGACAATAGCGAGAGATAGTCGATAACGTTCAAGACAGACCGAGAGAGAGCTTCCGCCTTCTTTATTCTCCAAGTGATGAAGGGAAAAGATGAATCACCGGTGTATTTTGGGAGTTATGAGGAATGCAAGTCTCTGAGTGTTGGCGGCAGAAGTTTTTGAAAAATGCTCAGATGCATTTCTCATGTATACAAAGCTGCATTAGTTGCGAAGATATGTATCAAGGCGCTTATTGAGTTGCTATATCTGTAGCGAAGCTGTTGGTTCAGTGGTATTACTAAGCTTTATCGAAGGATGCAGGCAGGGTTTATATACGAGAGAATATACGGGGGCGATACGAGAGAGAAGAGAGAACAGGGATAAAAGAAGAGATGATTATCAATCTAGGAACAGGATGAGAGCATAGTGTAGCCCCAGAAACACGATCTTCGATCAATCGATCGGAGACAACATCAATTTATCCGCAATACCGACATTTAATACATATTCTTGAGGACACATCCTGATCAACATACATAATAAAGCGGTCGAAAAACACAATTAATCCACTTTGCACAAATCATGGATGTGAATGGAGGTACCCCCACTATATATCTTATTGGGACTCCGGCAACTATAATTCTTGGTGGATGCAATAATTTCTTGTCCAGCCGTCCGTTGCCGTCGCGCCAAAGCCAATCCATAGCGAGTAGGGTTGTCTAAACGATAACGAGATTGCGGGCTCGCAATCCTCCCCCTACGCTCTCTCCATCGTTGCGAGCCCGCAATGCGACCTCTCCCTATTACGAGCCCGCAAGCCTCGTTTGGCCAACCCTAATAGCGAGGCGTAAAATTGCAAATTGTTCATGTATACATCTGCAAAGGATATCGTCAATAACATCATTATTTCATAGCCAATAATACGCAATATTGAATACCATTTTCTCAAAAGGAAGCCATACCTTAACATCTATCATTCGTTGTTGTTTCTGATTCTTCATTGGTTAAAAGTCATTGCTGATTCTCCGAAAGTAGGTCGGAGACACTAAAATTTCGGTATTTATGAATAAAAAATAAACGAGCACCAGAAAAAGTGATCTAAAAAATGAGCGAAAAATTGCCGATGATACAAGAATGCCATTACAGCGGACATTGGGCAAGAAGGCATCGTTTTGTGGAGGATGGGACTGTGCATTGTGCAATATTGCCCGCTTGGTCGACGAGAGAGTGTGCAAAATGAAGAGACGGCGGTATCATTTCTCGATCTCTATTGTGCAATTGTGAAGAGAGTTGGAGAGACGAGAGAAGAAACTGATGACTGTTATTACACTGAGAAAGAGAGAAATCAGGAGAAAGAGAGAAATCGTTCAGACGAAAGAGCTTTTGGAAGGAGATGAGTCAGTCCTTTCTGTATATTTTATTATGCAAACGAAAATGAGAAAGAATAATTGGCTCTGGTCCGTTTTGGGTGTCCCATCAAAGTTTCCTGGTCCCAAAATAGTTTCCTGGTCCTTAAAAAGTTTCCTGGTCCCCGAATAGTTTCCTGGTCCCATATTCGGCCGATCAGGGCACGAAAAAGTTTCCTGGTCCCAGAAATAGTTTCCTGGTCCCAGAAATAGTTTCCTGGTCCCATAATCGGCTGATCAGGGCTCGGAAGTTTCCTGGTCCCATATAAAGTGGGTTGTCATTGAAACGAAGGTTCTATGTAGAAACATTGTTATGTGTAAACGATGCAATTCCTCTTCTCAGTGTCGTGTGCACTCATTACCAATACCATGTTTAGTCCGAAAAGAATCTAACTGCAGTTTATGAGACTCTGCGAAAATTCCGCGAACACTGCAAATCTGAGCTTACTGGTCTGTCCTGCGTTTCAAATGGTACACACACTCAATGTGGTGTTAGAAAGATATCGATCCCCTAGGAGGAGGAAAGAAGTCAATTAATCCACTTTTCGAACATCATGGCGGTGAATGGAGGCACCCCCACTATATATCTTATTGGGACACCGCCAACTATAATTCTTGGTGGATGCAATAATTTCTTGTCCGCCAAAGCCCAGCCATAGTAAGGCGTAAAATTGACAACCAAATTGATCATGAACATCTGTAATGGATATCGTCAATAACTTCATTATTTCATTGCCAATAATACGCGATATTGAATGAAATTTTCTCAAAAGGAAGCCATACCTTGACATCTATCATTGTTATTTCTGAGTCTTCATTGGTTCAAAGTCATTGTTGATTCTCCGAAAGTAGGTCGGAGAGACTGAAATTTCGGTATTTTTGAATAAAAAAAATATAAAAACACCAGAAAAAGTGATTGAAAAATGAGCGAAAAAATTGCCGATGAAACAAGAATGCCATTACAGCGGACATTGGGCAAGAAGGCATCGGTTTGTGGATGGGACTGTGCATTGTGCAATAGAGCTCGAGAAATGATACCGCCGTCTCTTCATTTTGCACACTCTCTCGTCGACCAAGCGGGCAAGAGAGTGTGCAAAATGAAGAGGCGGCGGTATCATTTCTCGAGCTCTATTGTGCAATTGTGAAGAGAGTTGGAGAGACGAGAGAAGAAACTGATGACTGTTATTACACAAATGTAAGGGAGCAGGAGAAAGAGAGAAATCGTTATTTAATTATGCAAACGAAAATGAGAAAGAATAATTTTTTTTAATTTTTTTTTACAAATTCTGTGCTTTAAGCTGATTTTTCAATGTTGATTTCTTCTTGCTCTCATCGACACACGAATTGTATTTATTTATTTATTTTTCACAATTTTTTTTCCGGTCTAGAAGGTCATTACAGCAATATGAACGCATATTTTTTATTATCAGAATGAATATGTGCACGAGTTTACTGAATCAAGGGTTGTTTTTTGCTGAAACAAAAAAGGAAGTACAATAAATATCAAAATGATTAGGGTTGACCGTTCGGAATTCGGAATTTCAAAAATATCGATCCAATTATCAACACTTTTCAGAAATGGTCTGGCATTAGAGATCAAAGTCCAAATGATCTATACGAATTGATTTTGACGATATTTCATTTTCTACTGTCACATGATAGCAACCGATTTTTGCAGTCATCGGTAGTAAAAATTTAAAACATAATATAGTGTACATATAGACAGAAGCTTTCTTTTCCAGATTGTGGAGTAACTGCAAACAATTTTTTTTGAAAATAATGCATTTTATTGATTGGATTACCTGAACAAGGTTAGCAATATCGGTCCAAGATATCTGTGAGAAATTAAAACCATGGAGCTCTAATTTCTTGCATTTTCTGGTCAGTATAGAGCGGGCGACTGATATGATGTCAGAACAATCTGATATGTTGTGGATGAACAATCCTTCGACATTTTCTGCGATTTTCAGAATATTTACAGTGGTTTCTGAAAAAAATTGTTAGACATTGAATTGCACTGTGCTAAACCTTTTGTGATATTTTTGATGAAACACAGACATGTTTTTAGTTTAATTTTTCTAGAAAATTCGGCCAATTGGAGTCTGAATTGTTTATATTACCGCTTAATGCTTAAAATAATATTTACCCATTTTCTTCTCCGTTGCGGTCAAACGTAACCTTTGAAATCGTTGCTTCTTCAAAAAAGGAAGACCATATTCTAATTACCAAGCCCGATTTACATGTCATTTTAAGCTCTTTTATTAGTGTTCTGCGAGTAAGGGGTTTCATAAATTCGAAGAAGTGTTTCAATTCGTTATTTTGAATCGATGCTAGTATACTCTGAAAGTGCGCTTAGCAATGAAAATACATATAAGTGCAGTCAGTCACTTGTTTGTGAAATTCCGCGCTGAAGTTCGCGTGTTTGAGATTTGAAACTGCGAACGCGAAACGGAGATACCAAATGACAAAGTCTGGTCGATTATGAAATGTAATTGTAATGCATTGACAATCATTCTGGAAAATTTCTCTTATGCAACATTTTGTGTTTCTGCTTATATTGCTGCAAATGCAGGTTTACTTACCTTACATGTAGACGGAAATATTGAACATTCGTGGACTGATGTTTTTCGACCTTTAAAAAGTTCACTGTCAACGAAATCCCTCGCTAATCTACTGATCTGAAATTCATATGTCTCAAACATTCCATATTTTCACAGAACAACAGATACGAAAAAGACCCAGTGTGCATTAGAAACATGCCTCTCGTATTCGTAAAGCGGTCGTTATTTCCAAAATGCGGCCGATTGAATTGATAGCAATAACAGGAAGATTGAGCAGATCGATGAACATTTTGAATACTCGAATATTTGAATATCCAAAATGCGAGTTAGATAGCACCATGGTGCGAACATAAATTAAATCGTGCAATATACCCTCTGGTCCTGCCCTGCTCCCACTTTGGATAATCCTATAAGTCGCCTTCAAATGACACCATTTTTCACTGTGAAAAGTGCGAATGATGGTACAGTTACACAAAAGGACAAATAACCCTCATCCCCAAGCTGCTATCATGATCTCTAGCGAGAGAGAGTAGAGCCGAAAAAATTGATGAACCCGTTTGTGCTGCAATATTGCACCATCACTACAAACAGGATCGATCGCCGACCTATTCTCCTGTTGTTCTACTACCGCTTGCCATGCATAGCTTGTGCATGCATTAATGTGGCTGGTGATAATTTTATGGGACGCTAAACAGCTTCAACGCGTATCTTACCTTCAAATTGGCTAATTCGTTCGCGTTATCTCATTCATTCTTCTTCACTGTAGCTGACATCAAAATATTCGAAATGTTCTTCGATTTTCTACACCTCCCGTTAAAAGCGGTTCATGGAATCGGAAAATATGCGGATACGTCATCCCTCCTACTAATGAGAGAGGCGAGTTTGTCAAATGTAATCACTGGGGATATCGTAGTTGATCTTTTTTATTGATTCTGCATTTAGTCTAAATTACAAATGGCTAAAGTTACAGATGAGTAAATCAGTGAAGAAAATCGTTGAGAGCGACCTTTTAAGTGATCGAAAAACAGCAGTTGATCGTTTTATATTAACAATTCGGGTTAGTAAAAATATTTTCATTTCATGCAAATTAAACATAATTTTTACTGATTGTTTAATTTCAGGAAAGCGATCACCCTGTTTGCATTTATTTCACAGACAACTTAGATTTTTTGGTGTGGAATCTTCGAATCTCTAGCATTTTCTCGAACTCTTCTGCTACACATTTGGACGTGGACAAAAGCTGCAAAGTATGTACTGTTGATTACTTATCTTATTTTCGTGCACATTTAAAGAGGCTAATGTTGTTTACTGGCACAGATCAATTGACAGCGTTTTTCGACCATGTGCATCCACTAATTTGCAAGGCGGATTTACGTCTGCTTGAAATATTTGATCATAGTAATCCAGATTTAGCCGTATCTTATTTGAGATTTTTCGAAGAAACAACGATCTCCTTCGTTCGCGCTCATCCGAAAGAAATTTATTTGTGAGATATCTTATTAATTATCAAATATAGTAATATTAAAATATATTCAGCGATCGATGGTGCGATTTCGTTCAGAAAGTGAGGTTGAAAGAATTTGTGTGTCAAACTCAAATTTTCACAAAGGGTGAATTATAGTTAGTTTCTCAATGAAAATCCGATTTTTTCAGACTCAATTAAATATCTTCTCAAAATCGCAGAAGTTGTGGAACGTCTTTCCATGGACAACTTGAAAGAGTTGCCAGATTTTATCTCAGTAACGAAATCTATTCTGTGCCGAAAATGCCGCGCATTAACCCTTCGCGGTGCTAACTTTTCACCAATGACCATGAAGAATATCGAGGATCTTGTACAGGTAAACGACATTTTCATGAAGATCTATCGTTTTTTTGCAGTTCTTTCACAGCTTGGAGAAAAAAGTTTGTTTCTTTGCAAACTTTGACGCGTATTCGCATGACGATCGATTAATGCTCGTGAACGCCCAAATCGGACGTTATAAAGTACACTCTGAGGCTTATTCCGAATACAGAGTGGTTGCTATACAGCATTTGGAGCATACATCATACGCAATGCGATGAATTGAGTCGTACCTATCCTTTGTGTGTTTCGAGAGTTCCTTTACACGTTTTAACCTCATAGTTATTTTCAATAAATGGTCTCCGATTAGTGGATGTGAATGTGTTGTACAAACAAACTAATCATATTTTACGCAAAATTGCAATCCCTCTCACCATGTTTGTAACTGGGTCTCTGTGTGGAATACTGTAAATGAAATCTATAAAACGACATAACATTCACATCAACTGTTTTATATTCAAATTGCGAAATATATTTGGGGTACAGAAGGAAGCTTGTGTGTGGAGTACTGTAACTGACGAAAATTAGAAAGGACGCTTCACAGGTTTACCGCCCGCTTTTTTATTCAATTTCTCAACTTTATTCCTGACGCCTTTTCTGAACTTCCGCAGATTTTCAAGTTTTCGAAATGCCAATCGATTTCCTCCACCTCCCTCTAATCGCTATTAGTGGAATCGGAAAATTTGCGGATACATTATCCGTTCTACGAATGAGAGAGGCGAGTTTCTATAGTACGATTGGCTACTGTGAAAATCGAAGCACTAAGGGATATTATTGTTACAAA
>LS487816.1:5483-17875 GCA_900490705.1 Pristionchus arcanus
CCACTCGGCGATCTCCTTCATTCCATCCGTTGACGGCTCTAGAATGGAATTTTATTGTGCTCAATTAGGATGCACGGTAGTTTTTGTAAAGTTGTCTCGCTAATTGGACGAAATTTCGATTAAAAGAACGTCTCACCTCCAATCTTCCACAATGAGTAATTTCGCGAGTGCGAACCGCCCAGCATGTCAGTGAAGTGAGTCAGATGCAGCACTAAAACAAATGTTGTACATAGATAATGTATGTTTTGGTCTTGGAGACTTGATGGAATTTAAAAGCAAAGAAATAAACAAACGTGTCGGGTAATCTCTCGGATGCGTATCCTTGCTCCAAATGCCGATAAACTCAAGCTCGTATTTAGCCTGAAATGGTTTAACAATGTTATAGACGGGAATGATCGGAGAATCGTAGTGAAACTGAAACGCGAATTATAAGTTTTCCCTGAAACATACCTGATCACAAGCACAGCATTTCTGATTGGGATCATCTGAAGGGACGACCTTGGTGTATCCATCTGGAAAAAAAAATTATTTACGAAAAAGAAAAACCATGAACCTGTTTGTGATTTTTACTAACTGTGCGTAATAACGATGATTCAAGAACACTGCTCTAGAATAATGAGGGAAACGAGTCGGGTTCACATCGCGATACAGCAATACTCGGCCGATTGCTTACTAACGATGAGCACACACTCTCTCTCTGACTCTCACCAGTGAGTGTGAAGAGATTATTTGCGATTGTTCGATAGAGAGTCGCAAAATGCGCGCTACTATTGCCGCCTCCCTACTCGTTGCTGTGGTCAACTCGCAAGCGCATTTGCAGGTGATTATTTTCATCTAAAAATTAGTTGAAACTTTTCCGAAATGGAAACAAATTCGACGATATCATTGCTCAAACTGAAAAGATCAATGGCTGGTAGAAATGACCTTGACTTTCAAGTTTTAATTTTCAGGTGAAACCAGAAGGATGCAAGCCACCCAAGGTGATATTCTGCGGAGAGGAGGTTAGTCCACGGCTAGAATAAAATTAGCCATATTTTAGTCTACTACGTGACATCAAAGTTCATCTATCCAGATAATATAAAAATATCGTATGTCTTTTCAGGAGCATGAGCTCAGTCAATACGAGTGTGGACGCTACGATTTTATATTCTGCACGAAAACACTGATGCGAAAAGCACCCTTTGGTAAGTAAAGTATTTCGTAACTCACATTCACTCGTTCGATAATTAATGAAATGCCGCTAAAACACCGATTCAATCGTCAAAATCTTGGCCCTCTGTTGTATTAAAGGTGCAAATCTCAATCATAATTTCAGATAAGTGTGTCATTACACCAGCCCAGGATTGGGATCGTAGTAAGCCTTGGCGTGTGCTACTCAGTCAAACGGAAATTCGCACTCTCCCGTGTCTCAATATGGACGAGTCCAGTTTGACACTGATTTGCAATGAGGATCGATGCAATGTACGCACTCTCACCGCTTGTTATTTGATAAAATAAATATATGTGTTTAGGATACACTCATCGACCAAGGAATCGCTAAATGCACGGAAAAGTACACCCGTGGGTTATTGCAGTATGCCGAGCGAGCGCCTGGGGTGAGCATTTATTTTAGTGGCTCTATGAAGTTATTAATTCAGTCCGCTCCTTCCTCATGTCCGATCTGCCCTACTCATGTGGCAGTTGAAAATACCTATTTGGACTCTCATCTATTCGCACTTTTCATAATAATTGCTTTTCTCGGCCTACAACTGATCAGCACGTGCAGAAATTCATCAAAACTTGAGGTGATAGATTCATTATTAATATTCAAAGTAATCGATATTTGCAGAGACTACGGTATGATCTCACAGCTAACGCCGCACTTCCCGAGACACCCAAAATGAATGACGAAAACTACGAACTGCTACCGGTAGATTTACCAGAGGTGGAAGGACTCCCACCTACGACGATTCCTCGACTGTTCTAATTTTTTCAATGAAAAATTGTTGAATGTATGTGTGTATGACTAAGTATTACTGATTACGGTCAATAAATTAATGATTCATTTGTCATGCGTTTTTTGCTCGCAGACACTCAAAAAGGGTGGACTAAAATCGCAAGACATTCTAGTTGGTTACTAACCATCGTTGCGCACTACTATTTACGGCCCAGATAGGATCAGTACCGGTTGTGCACACTGAAATTCTCTGTCAAATGTTCATTGCAGTAGTTCTATCCCTTCTCCTAACAATCGTATGCGCTCAGCTGCAGGTATGTCGGAACTTTCGAGCAAATTCTTGTATACTGATTTCTATTGGATTACTCAGAACTGGTATAAAATAAATATTTAGACTGAGGATTGCAAGCCTCACAGGGAAATATTCTGCGGCGAAGAGGTGAGTTTCCATAAACTATTCCATCTGATGTCTCAAACCGACCACTACAAAAAAAAATTTGTAAAATTATGTAATGAGCAGTATCGGCACGACATTTAGCGTCTAATATCCCAGAAACACGTGCTATCGAAGTCTGATTGCGACCGTGGACTAGTCTGGCAATACTGCACAAAGACGCTGAAGAGAATTCACCCGGAAGGTAAAATCAAAGTTGGCAAATCGTATCAAAATATTCTCTCAGAAGGCTACCACTCGCGATCTGTCATTGATTGGGATCACTCGGAGCCATGGCGACTGATCATTAGTTCTACTCCAATTCTGACCCTGCCTTGCTTATCGATGGACGTTTCTAGTCTGACACTGGTCTGTCATGAAGATCGATGTGATGTGAATATTGTAGATATACGACAATATTTCAAATGATAATTTTTTAAGAACACTACGCTAACTGTGGACATCGAAGAATGTATCGATCGGCATTCCAGAGGACTCGTGCAGACAATAGAAAAGCATTACGAAGAGGCAAAGGTACCACAAATTTTCAGTTACAGTCATTTCCAGCAATCCTAGGTCTCTCCATCAGCCGTAAACCCAGAGTCATATCCTCTGATTGAAATTCGCATCATCGCAGCTCTAGTTCTACTTGCTCTCTTGATCATCCTCTCCCTTCTATCGCTGCAACTGGTGAAAACATGCAGAAATAGCGCTACGCTCGAGGTATTCGATAAGTAATTCTTATTGCAGAATAAATTAAAAAACGAATTAAAAATTAATTGCAGAAACTGCATCGTGAAATGTGTCTGAATGCTGCACTCCCAACAAGTCGAAGAATAGATGATGAAAACGATTATGAAGCTCTTCCTATTAATATCATGAGAAACCGCCGTCAAAGAAGCATCTCTTCAAGTTCATAGGCTAGTACAGAGGCAAATTCGAAAGCTAGTTTGCTCAATGCGGAGTCGTTATTGCGCGAATTTATTGTTTTTGTAAAGTAGATGATAAATCAGATATTTTCTCTGTGTTTGGCTCCTTGAGTGGTCGTGCAAAAAAAGAAAAAAATAACTAACCCTTGACACAGATTTTCTTGGTCAACATGCTCTCCTCCGAGTACCACGCGTACTTCGATTCGATGACAGAGGCACGGAAGACAACGCAACCAGTTGAGATCTGGGGTAGGGATGTCAGCATGAACATTCCAATTTTTTTCATTCTTCGGACTCTATCATAGACCTGTGTGCTCTGTGTGCAAGTATTATTCTTATGCATTATTTTTCCTTAATTGGTGGAAGTTGCATTGAGAAAAAAAACATATTTTACCTCCGGCGCCTTCCACAACACGTGGATACTGGTCTTTGGTCGGAGGTTAGCATGCGAGACTCCGGCCGCACGACAGACGGGAGCGAGACGGGCGTCGCCGCCACGGATCAACTGGAAACTTTTTTTGTATTTAGGCAAACGACACTTCGTCGATCGAATAAATTTCGAATAATAGAATATTTTGCTGGCCATAAAATATAAAAGAGAAAAATATAAAATATATCACCTCAAACTTTCCTGCCGGTCTCTCGCTCACAGCTTCCTCGTTCTTCTCAGCCAAATGAGCGGTGAGGACAAACCCGCGGAAGGTTTGGACCGTGTATTGAGTGCGCCAGCCACGAATTGAAACTGAAAAGATGATCCTTTCATTTTTATATCCACTATGGCCAATGCATTTAAAAAATTAAATATATTTTGTCTATTGAGCTATGTGTTCAGCTCACGGTGAATAATGTTTGAGAATGAATGAAATCGTTGAAACAGTATTAGACACCAGTAAAATCACAAAAGTTAGTTTTCAACTTACTTTTGTAGACCTCGCCGGGCACAATGTTCTCCGTTCCTTGTGAATCCTCACCAGCAGCATCGGATACCTAGAAGAACATTTAGAATGAAAATGGGAACCCCTAGAGGGCTACTATACGAAAATCTAATGATGAAAAACGAAGATGATATTATAGGTTGCTTCGACTTACTTCAATAGCGTATCCGTTGTTGCCCGGACGTCGATCACCCTGCGAATGAATTGTGTTATTCAAAAATATTAAAATGAGGCTGTTTATAATATATTTTGATTTTAATAGAAAGCTTTGGATAAAACTTTATAAAATACTAGCCTTCGCCTCATGCGGTCTCCTCGTGCATGTTTCTTGCCCATTCGCACCCGCTATCAACAAGAATAGAAAGATGAGCCAACGCATGGCTGGAATATTGCATACATTGTATAAAAATTGTGGAAAACAATAAAAAAATAGCGATACAGAGAAAAAAATGAGCAAGAAGTCAAACCAGTGAACGATTCAATAAAGAGAGCAACAATCAGAGTGCAGCCTCATTGCTGTGTAACAGAAGCGAGCGATGGTCAGACTCTATCCATTTCACATACTCCCTTCCAGGACATACAATACGAAAGACTGTGTGAAATGGAGAGAGCAAGAACATTTCTCTAGCTGAGAGGAACATGTGGTGGACTGGAGGGAAAAAATAGGGGCTATTAGAGTAGAATAGGTCCCTTCGCTAGTCGATTTGTGCGTCGTCCGTACTAAACTCTATTTTGCAATAATTTCGGAGAAAACGATCGCTCAACGACTTCTCTAAATTGTAACAGCGTGATGAGTACAAAAAGAGGTGGAAGCGGGGAGGAAGCTAAACTTCTAGAGAGAGGGGATGAGTGTGAGTGATCGGTCTTGGGAGTGAAGCTGTCAGGTAAGAGGGCTGAAGGAAGAGAGGGGAGAAAGGGAGATAAAGGAGTGGGAGAAGCGACATATGGCACTCTGTCCTTCTTTCGGAACTTTCTGCACAAGATTGATGAGACCGATGTGCACAAGAGAGATCGTTGATCCCAAGGACACAACAGTGCACAAAAATGGGAAAAATAATTTATCGATTCATTCAGCGATCAAAAAATAACAAGCAAACTTCTCGATAGTGAGAATGCGTTCGAATATGCAACAGGGTATGCACAGCAATGTTTAATAGCTTGAGAAAGGACCCGATAGTCTGTTATTTGCTTGATTGATCACAACTGGTTATTGTTCTCGTTCGATTCCGTTTTGAGATCAACCAATTCCTTCTCGTTTGTCTTCGTCCACTCGCAAGGTTCTCCACGAATGAACAAGCAGAAGATCACGTTGCTCAGCAACTGTAATAATGAACACCTTCTTAGAAATAATTTTTTCCACTTCCAGATGATCATATTCTATTTATCGTGAAAAATACAATTTTTTTGGTTGACTTCTCAATGAACAGTGAATAAAACTATTCATCTTATTTTGCCAATTCCTTTTTTTATGCTAATCGAATTCCTTACCTGAACTGCCGCTGTGATCACGAACACCCATCGCCATTCGTCCTGAAAAAAATTCATTTTATTTATAATTATTGCATTATTTTAATTACCTGAGTATTATTCGGGGTCAGGGTAGAGACCATAAACGGCACAACGATCATCGTTAGCGTGAGCATCAGCGAGATATTCCCGGTAACGAAATAGCTGGAAGTAATTTGAATTCGAGTCTTAGATCGTGATAAATTGCAAACCTGTCGAAATTTTGACAGGGATAAAATTTGTGTGGAATTAATGGCGCGAAATTCGAAATTGAACCTGAACTGTTTGGAGATGACGGGGCCAGCCTTGTAAAAGCCGCCCGTACTGCAGCCGAGAATTCCCGCAGCCCCGCCCAATAGCAGCATGTTGAGTGTCTGCAAAATTATCGTATAATATTAGAGAAAACAAGACAGAATTGCATTTTCCACTCTAACATGATCATAATGCGTTCTTGAAACACATCCAATTTGAAATTTTCAATTTGTAAAATTGTAACTCACCTTAGTCTCTGTGCCCATACAAGCAAGAAGGAGGAAGCAAGTAGCCGATCCTCCGAACGCGATCGAGTTGAACAGACGGAACTTTCCCTGCTCGGTGAGTAAATGGATGCGGTCAGAGACGACGCCTGAGGATCATGTTGACTAGAGTGTTTTTATATCGCATGTTCTGAGATTGAGAGCGGCACATCTCTTTCCAGTTGTTGGACTCAGATCACTCTGCTGATGTCGGTCACTTTCTGTTTTGAGATACATTTTAAACTTATCTCGCGCAAAAATAATCAATCCCTCCTAAGACTGGCTTACCACAGATGAGCTTGACCAGGAATTGCGTGAATGGTGGAAGTGCTGCTGTGATGCCAGTGGAGTTGGTAGACAGGCCGAGTACTGTACCATGCAGAGTTTAAATCGGGTGACTGTATTTAAATACAGTACCTGCGGAGAGATAGGTCGGAGTGTAGAGGAACATGAAGTTCACTGCGGTGAAGTTTCCGATGGCTGCAGCCCACACTGCCCATACTGCTGGAGTCGACAAGATCTCGGCGTAGGGAGCTACCGTCTTCCTAAATTATTGCAGTAATTATTTATTAACCAATCGATAACTGATTAAATTGACTATAGAAAACTGACGTCTCTACGGGTTTCCCGGTACTGATTTTACGCGATTCCGCTGGCCCGACGAACGGATGCTTCTAGAAAAATCTTCGTTGTACGGCAATAATATCACCCTTTTCACATTCGTAATTTCAGAAAAAATAGTGATACCTGAGGATTATTTCGATAGAATAGTCCGTAGACGACGAATAACACCATCGTTGTGAGTCCGTGAGCGTAGAAGACGGATCTGGAATATAAAATCAGTTATTGATTGACCAAATATCTTTGTAGACTACGGTATCCGAGTACTCACGGCCAGGAGAAGGCGGAGCAGAGTGCCCCTGATACAGGCATGGTGATAGCAGGCGAGAGCTGCACGTAGGAGACGAGAATTGCGACGAAGAGGCCCGTCTGGAATTGCATTGATATTCTTTGAAGATAGAAAAATTGCAATCTTTCGAAGAGCGCTGCGGAATTTGGGCTGTTAATAAATAAATTATTTCTGTCATCTCCTACCTGCTTGAAGTAGGTCCATCTGCTACAGAAGGCGCCTATTACTGTGAAATTCCCCGCAAACGACATTCCCTGCAGAGCACGCATAACTAGAATCCAGCTGAAGCCATTCTGAAAAATTCTAGCATTTTAAAACAATTTTATATTCTATGTATCATAAATGTAAATGCTTACCCGAATCGCCCATGGTAGCGCGAGAGTGGCTACAGCAGACAAGATACCCATCACAGAGAAGACCATTCTGCAATTTTTTGTATGTTACAACCAAATCGATGCCTTCTGAAACGATACCGTGTTCCTAATCGATTGACAACTGGCACGACGGGGAAATTTGCCACCAGAGCGCCCAGAGCGACTACTGACGTGATCCATGATGACTCGCCTGAAGAAAAACGGTGAAGTGTCTTCGAGTAGGTCGATTAAAGAATATTTTCCAGAAAATTATTAATCGTAAATAATCTCACTCTTGCTAAACGTATAGCTATCCCGCTGATCTGTTGAATTTCCACTGGTAGGAACCATGCAGATTACAGCGAAGTTGAATGAGAGAATGTTCGACCTATGATTACGCCGAACTGTTCGAACCACAGTAGTAGATAACTCGCACTCACCAGATGCTTGTAAGGCACATCAGTACCATTATCATGACGACGAATCTCGTCCTCGTTCCGAATAGATCAATGTACTCCTCATCTTCATCCTGCAATAATAACACTTCTCTATTTTTGCTGACAATTTCGTAATTTTTTGGAGCGTCATCCAAATTTTTTGTAGTTAACATGAACGAGAAAGATGAAAAAAATATAAAGGTTCAAGGGAAAGTCAGAGACGCTTATCTTCAATCTCGAAGATAGAGATAAACGATACAGGAAAGAGATTCAAGCTTTTCTCAAATGGCTTCTCCCGTCATTCGTCATTTTTTATTGGCTCCTGTACAAGTCGGATTCCGATACCCGATCCTTCGCCACCAATTCTCTAAATTACTTCCTTTTCCGAAAAAAATGAGTCAGATTTGAAGCAGCATGCATGAAATATTGTGTCTACACGTCACTCAAATACAAAAAAATGCACTCCCCGATCTATTCTTGGCAATGTAAGCACCACGGGGTTTGCCCGGATCAAACCGGAAGAAGCTCCTTCCTGACCCCTTCCATCTTTTCCGGAACAACCCTTGCCCTTCCCAACCACTTAGACTCCTTTCCTGATTATAGCACTCAAGGTTATTTTTCTCTGTCTCTCTCGCTTTGCATGCTCTCTAATTTCACTGATCGAACAAAGGTTAAACGGGCGAAGAGAATATTAGAGGAGGTTGCTCTAATTGCTTGCGAGTCTCCGCCCTGAACAAATACGAATCGGAAGCAAAAGCGTTCGTACAAACGATGACGTCATCCTGCTTTTCAACACACTATTTTGTTTATTTAATTCGCGCGTAATCACATTAAGCTCAAAAACATGTTAGAGTGAGGTTTCCATGACTCTGAAGGGTGCTGAGTAATTAATTATATCGACAAAGTAAAGAACCAGAAACGTCTGCGAAAATAGAAAAGAGAAATTCCACACCTGTCAATAGCCTTATTTGAGCAATTATCATCAATCAATTATTTATGTTCACCTTCTTCTCAAATTGTATGAGTGGTTCGGAGAAAGCTCGATCCGATAGTTTCCTGTGCGGTTTTGGGTAGTCCTGGTTCATGTCTGAAGTCGATAAATAGAGGATCATGAAGATGCAAAACGGAGGCAATAAATTGAGGAGAAACACCGGAAACGTATAGCGGACATACGGGAAAAGGAGTCAGGAAGAGGAAACGGGCAGCCTATCAAGCCTGTTTATTGACCCATGAAGGAGTGAGATATTGCGAGTATGTCCTATGGGTCTTCCCTTGTTCCCTAAACCAAGACCCCAACAGAAAGTGTCGGATGAAAGGGAAAGGAGCGAAGAACGGACGAGAGGAGGAAGAGGGGCGGGGAATAAGGGGGTATCCTAGGAACGCCTGAGGGGCAATCCGTCATATTGCGTGTTCGGAGCAAAGGCTCTCATCAGGGCGAGTGAGAGTGGAAAGAGAAGAGAGCGGGCCAGTTTGCACTGTGAATCGAAGCATCTTTTTGATTCGAAGCGGATGAAGAGGCAAGAAACATACGGAACGCACGTCCGGTTCTGATCGGAGAATTATAGCGGCAATAATCTGAGAGAGATAGAAGAGAGGTTCCGTGTTGATGGACAATAGACTTTCCCGAGAGTAAAAAGAGACTAGATTGACTAGAATGAAGAGTGGATGGTTACGAGAAGTTTATATACAGGTGAGAAGTAAACATTGAAGAATTGATTGGAAATTAACACAATTATATGAGCTCTTGCTCTAACTGGAGCCTGGAGTATGATAACTGTCAATAAGTAAAATATAAATATAAATAAGTAAAATATAAATAAATTTGAGCACCTGACCAGCACTCAATAATGATTAATTGCTTATCTGACCTCACTCTTATCTCTCTCACATGAGCAAAAAATATTGATGAATCTGCACAAAAATACTCTCTATTGGCTCCTTTTTCCTTGTTTGGTCAGTCGGCATTCTCATTACACGCAGAGATTTAGAAGCAGAGAAGATGAGAGAGCATTGAGATGTGAGAGGAGCAGAGATGGAAGTGATGAAAGACGCACAGACCATAGAACCGACGGGCCTTTCGTCTCTCAATTCAAAGCTAAGACTCGAAATATGCAATAACGATGCTAATGAAAGCTGCGAATTGTTGTCAAAATCGTGATAAGGTCTCTCTTATTCGAGTGCAAGAGATGGCTATTCGTTCTACCGACAAAGAGGTGTTGAATGCAAATGTAACAAGTCAAAGATCGCGCCGTCCCCTTCTCCATCTGTGAACTTCTCTATAGCAAATGCCACGACCTTTTGAGAGCACCTGACGGTAACAACCAAAAGCGGAGAAAGAGAAGACTAAAAAAAGAATTGCAAAATGTAAAAAAATTTAAATGCGATATCGGGTAGAGCGAGTGAGAGAGCATGGATCTCGAGCGAAGAGGAGAATTAAAGGAAACACTGGAGGGAGCAATAAAATCGGATAGATGATAGGGAGCGATAACTTCAAGGAATGAAGAAAGAATCGAGTGCATTAGTTTCATGTAAGCAATCAATTTTGCGATGAAGAAAGATCTGCCCATGAGTTCGTTTATCCACGGCAAGAGCATCAGCCCGAATTTCGGTCAGAAATTCACAAGTGAATGCAAATGAAAGTTTGTTCGAACATGATAGTGATGACGAATGCGAATGTGCTTGTGTAACTAATTTACACTTTCCTTCGGCTAATTCCGGAACAATAGGAGTAAAGAACCAACAGCTACAGCTCTAGAGCACGTAGCATTATGAATGTTCCAAATATAGCACGTTTCGAAGCACTGGGACATCAAAAAACTCAAATTGAACTAACATAAGTCGGTTTTTCACAAGGGATAGGACTAAGATAGCCTAAAACTCTGCTCCAAATTTTTGAGTTTCTTTTTGTATTTTTTGCATGTATCATTCCCCGTGCTCAAATATGTCGGAATCGACTTTATTCCTGAGTGACAACAAAACAATTTAACTACTTAATGTGATTAAAGAAGAACAAAATTAGCTAATGTGGTTAAAGAAAAATAAAACTAGCGATAAAATCATATTCCATTTAATGAAATAGTCAAGTTACTGAACAAGGAGATGATAAGTTACAAAGAACAATTATTTATCGAATGTTTAGCAAAAGTATTGATCTGAATGTAAGCTACAGTGAGCAAATTAATTCTTTGCCGTAGTTATTTCTCTATCTACTACCGTAATCCAGCCTTGCTCAGCAGGTACCACGTAGACTACTTTCCAGAATAGCTCCATCATCATTGCTCGATGGAGAACAATCGAAGATTCCTAAAAAAAAAGATTATATTGATTGTGTCGATTTCATGTGAGCTATTCCCGAAATTCTGGGCGTACAGCAGATAATAGTTATGAAGTATATTTGTAATAAACTATAAAAAAACTCACATTTATCTTGGCAAAAATCTTCTCCACATCTGCAATCTGATTTCTCTCCTTCTTCCTATTCCAATTAACTCGAGGGATGTGCTTATTGTCCTTTCGCTGGAATGGAACACAATATTTCAGATATTCAACAATTTTAGTAGAGAATAAAGTCAGTTTCAGAATATCAGACAACAAAAACAATTTGAATTAGACAATAAATTGAATAGCCAAATAAAGCTCACGAAATGGGCAGCATCGATGAGTAGATGGATGAAGCGAGCATCAGGATGAGGCAGCACCGGAATGTGAACGTACATATTCGTGCCACCGTCTGAAAATGAATAATGTGAGAGAAAAATATCTAAAATCTGAAGCAATCTTTAAACCTTGAAATTTTTCTACTCTCTTCGTTGAACCACGGAAACTTTTCGTAATTTATGTAAACGAAACGTAGAACATTTAAAAGCATTCAATATTGTTTCTGCAATATGATATTGTTCTTTCTGAATAAGGAATGGATCATATTACTCACCGCATCCCTCCTTGCAGCACGGGCCAGTATTCGACGGCATATGCTCACGAATCCTGTTTCTACTGAAACGTTAGCCGTTCAGAGACAAAATAAGCACGAATTAACTTTGTTAAAAACATGGCTCAAATACCTGATCAAAAGTACCATATCCAGCACACATTTCTATATTTACGTTAGATAATGTGCTTTGACTAATAATTTTGAAAACAAGATATGGAAATCGTACGTGCGGCAAGTTGACATCCAGCTCAGCCACACGTGCTTCCTCGGAGATTCCAGTAGCACGTGCAGTGATCGCTGTAATTGATCCCATATATTCATACCGTAGTCAGTACCCCTTGAGATACGGAAGCCAACACACCACCGGATACTGTGGATATCGATAAGATTAAAGTAATTCGTACAATGAACTCCGCGAATTTGGCTTGATTCTCAGGGAAGCTCTCGAAGACGGCGGTTGGCGGATTGAAGCTACCGAAGGTGCTGCAATTATTTGGAATTATCAAT
>LS487818.1:8410-23745 GCA_900490705.1 Pristionchus arcanus
CCACATTCAAACCAACTTTTCGATTCTTCGCCACTGAATGATCTTCTTCTCGACCACAAAAAGTTGTTACACATACAGAGACACAAAAAATATGTTGAATCCAGAGGGTACAAATGACTATGAGTAGGGCTGCTACCCCAAAGTTTATCGAAAAACCCTGAAAATTAGACATTTCATTATGTTTCTCGATTATGGATCATCGAAAATGCACGAAATTTTGGGAAATAACATAACTTTTTATGCTCTTTCGAATGAGCTATCACACGATAGGGTTACTTGAAAATTATTTTTTGAAAGATCAAAGATCAAAGATCAATATTTCGGGACCAAAGTTCAAAAATCGTCTATTTCGGCCCTAGGGGTCACGTTGGTGAAGTTTGAGCGTTGGGCGACCATTTTGACGGAGTTGTACCATCCCACCTGCGTTCTTACGGAGACTGCGTTTTATACTGTAAAAATGCTGTGAACTAAAAAACAAACAAAATTAAATGCATGTTCTCTCGTGTATACCTTAGTGTAGCATGGTGCAAAAATAAAAATAGATAGATAAATAAATACATAATAAAAATATATTAATTCTCAGATTGGGCTAATCGACGACGATCTCAGTGCGTGGCTTCGATCGATGAGCGAAGACGGGCTATTTGATGACACGATTCTCTTCGTGATGGCTGGTAAGCAGCGAACAGAATTGAAGGGCACTGTCAAAGCACCCACCGGCAAATGATCGTTTTCAATTCAATACAAGATGCTTTTGAGCAGGGATATTTAAAAATTTTTAAAGAATACTTTTAAAAAAATGAATATTTTGCAGACCACGGTCATCGGTTCGCGAAACTTCGCGAAACGCATCAGGGTCAGATGGAGGAACGATTACCATTCTTCTCCATTACTCTACCCAAGGCACTGAGAGCGACCAAGGAGGGAAAGCAGGCGAGTATCGAAGATGACAGAATGAGGAATCCGTCTGATACCTCAAAATCAATCGGACCATTTATTCCTGAGATGGGAATCTAATGAATCCCGGAATCAGTTGATTCCAAGAATCACCGAGGAATCAAAACGCCAACACTACCTTATTTCCTTCTTTTTCTATAATTTGAAGAAGAGGGCGCGGTGTGAAGAAATTCTTCACCCTATTATGTAATGCGAGACAATCCAATAAGTAATGAGTTTAGATTTACGAAAACCTGAAAGTGAACAAGAATCGACTGAGCTCTCCCTTTGACGTGCACAAAACCCTCCACGATATTCTGGACTTTCCCGACGATTTCACGAAGGAACAAGTGAGATTTCAGCATATTTTATCAACTGAGTATTTTTTTCTTGTTGTTGGCATCTTCGATAATTTTCAGCATTATTTATTATAAGTATTGAGCTCATGTTGTAAATTATATTTTCTGGTGGCAACTACTCGTTCGCTCTCCCTTCTCCGTCCCATTCCCGCGTCTCGAAATTGTGCGGAGGCCGGCATCGAACCCCATTGGTGCACTTGTCTCGACTGGAAAGATGCGATGATTACAGAGGAGGATAAACAGGTTAGTGTAGCGCAATAACTGCTAGTGATTGTGATAATCGGATTTTTTTTCATGTGAAGAGTGAAGAAATTTGTGATTGCGATTCTGATGTGACCTCATTCTAATTTACTTCAGGTCTCAATACAAGTCGCGGAAGCAATCGTCGAAGCGTTCAATCGACAATTACAGCACGAATTCAAGATTTGCTCGCCGCTAAAGTTGAAGGGAATCGAATACGCTAAAAAGTTGGTTGATTGAACACTGTTTGATTTGTTCAGATAAAGTTCAGATAAATTGATACATTTATATATTTTAAAACATGTATTTTCAGGCTGATTCCAAACGAAGGCGTGCTCAAGTTCAAGGACAGGAAAGATAAAGACGGGTTTATCCCCGATTTCTCCGGAACCGCCACTGTTACTCATGTTCACTACCAAATCAAGCTGGCGACCACGCCAGGAAGGTTTGTTTTGATGTTTTGATGTTATTGTTATTGGTGTTGTTGTTTTTTTCAAAATGGCTATTACAGAGGCGTCTACGAAGTGACGGTTCTCTACGATTTTCTCACTCGTCATCTCACACTCGATCTCGCTTCCGTCTCTCATGTTTCCCGTTATGGAGACGATCCCCATTGCATTATATCGAGGAATTACTTCCTTGCAACATATTGCGTCTGCTATGATAGAATCTGAGCAGTGCAGTAGGATACTAGGGCAGTCAAATGTTTGATTCACAGTTGATCACAATTCATGATACCACAAGACAAAACGATTCAGTTATGTCGATAAACAGCTTCATTTCAAGTCCACATGGAACAAAATTGGCACAAATTATTGAGTACTGGTACAAGGACATCAGAACTCCACTCGAAGAATGGGTAATATGATGAAACGTCCTGAAAAAATCCAAAGTCTTGCCTGCGAATTCAATCGGCGCGTCTTTCTATGGTCTTTTTTAGAGAGTACCGCAGATTTAGATTTCCACACGTAAATACACATTGAGTCAAATATCCGACTGCCCTTTATCATCGCAATCGCTCTCGATTAGTTCTAAGTGGGGAGATGAGTGGACGGTTTCGTGCAGCAGTTGCAGCCGCTCATTGTCGCAGCAGCAGCATGGCTGCAGCAGCAGCTGCAGGAGCGACCAGTGAGAAGGAGGTGGATGCGGGCGAGCTGGCCGAGCTGGCCGTGGAGGATATGTCATCTTTGTTGCCGCCGTTGCCACCGTTGTCGCCCGATGCGCCGCCTCTGCCTTTGGGTTTGGCCAATTGGGGCAGTGCTGACGGTTTCTTTGCAGCGTCGAACGTCGGCACACCACCGTCGCATTTGAGGTAACCTGCAATCAGGAGAGTAAGTAAGAGGAGCTTGAGAATGATAGGGAGCGGAGTACTCTATCAAGTGCTAGCATGGTATCACATTTTTACGCGAAGTTGTTTATCGTTCCGCGAGTAGCGAAATGCCGAATAAACTACGATAACGTGAACAATCAAGCATTAATTATGTAATTTATGCTTAATGAACGTAAAACCATCCCAGTATACGAGTTTTGTGACTAAAAACTAGGAAAAATTAGAGAAAATGGGCGAAAATCGCGCGGCAATGGTACTTTTGCCTCTTTTGCCACTTCCCACTTTTGCCACGCGATTGTTTAAATTGTCGTTCCGTTACGCGCGTGTCATTTTAAAAATGTGATAGCCAGATACGGAATGTGAGGGAACGGCTGATTGATCTTACCCGCATCCCAGAATGCTCGCGCAATCACTTTGTATATGCAGAAAGCGAAGCCAGTGTCTTCTTTGCACACGCAGTTGCCGTATACGGAATATTTGAAGTCTCTGAAAAAATTTCTTCAGTCAGAACGGGTACGGTAGCCTGTCATGGGGTTGGACCGGTGACAAAAGAATATAGGTAAAGATATGGAGGCCCTTATGTCAACCTTCAGTAACTCACGCTTCCATACAAGCTTCGGTCAGCGACTCTTCGGAAGGACCGAAGATGACAGAGTACAGCAAGCCCTCAGTGATCCAGTAGAGCCCGTCGGATGCATAGACAGCTCGGACTGCATTCTCGACCTGTAGAGTACAGTAGGACAGAGTACGGTGGGTCTGACTTACAATTGGATTTAATGCATCGCACAAGATTGCCTTCATCTTTTCGGTCGAATATGAGTCCACTTGGCCATTGAATGCGTCTTCGAACTAGAAAAAAATCGAGATCTTATAAGTTTATTTTAAAGACCATGTTGTAGCTGAACTGATCCAAGTCGTATTCTTTCCCGAGAGGGCCAGAGGCAACGAGTGCAGGAACAGTTACATCTCGACAGGGTTTTGGAGCAACTAAAAGTATGATGTAGACGTATTCATGAGTACGTAATAATGGAAATCTGACAAAAAAAACGCACTTTCATTCACCATTCCTTCACTTTTAGCCACTTCAATAAAATGTTCCTTCATTGCGAGGAAACTACAGTACAAAGGGGCCTTTTTCTCAGTGCAGAAGCACTTAAACAATGCTTTCTCCGTATCACTCGTCTGTGGCGCACTGAGTTTTTTAAAAATATTGTATGCATCATGATTTCGTCTCACTTTGAGCATTCATATCCTTCTCCATCTGACTTGTCCTCTTTCGCTTCTTTTTCATCATTCGCTCTATCTCCAGCGGGATTAGAATAGATCAATTGGTTGAACTTTTCAGACTGCAAAATGAATGCATTAATTTCATTTGCGTGAGCCTATCGTACCGTAGCAGTCTCAAAGTCGCAAAGCACTCCGTTGTACAACGATTTAGTGAGGAAGGGAACGTTCGCTGTCACCTCAGCCGCGTATAGGGCGGACAATATAATCGTATTGGGCATCAGATTGAACAATTTCTTTGTAATGTCCGTAGTTTTGACTCCCTTTGCTTTAGGTTTCGATACTGCCCTTGTAAATTTTGTTTGCTTCTGTTTCGGGATGAGAGAGACGGAACTGTAAAATGAAACAAATGATGGCGGAAATATGTATCGAACATGAGTAGAAATGACAAGAAGTGGTTACGCTACCATGCTCATTAGATAGTCTAAACATAACTGAATCAGAATACCGTACGTCTTAGACGATTCAGAGAAGAAACTTTCGATATTATACGAGATACCACCTGCAGATTGCCTGAATATAAACATTTCAAAATATCACTCAACCCTACAGAAATTACCCACCTAAAGTATCTAAGCTACACTGGAAGCTGGATCGAGTTCAGGAACCACCTCCCCGCTAGACCACAATATCCCACAGTATGCCTGATGGCCACATCCCTACAGTGATCAAGCTGGGCCAGATCCAGGTTCCAGGATCCCACAGTATACCTGCATAATGCCAGCAGCAACAGCGTTAGAGAGACGAGAAGAGGTCTCATCACTACGAATGAATTGATGAAGAGAATATAGGAAGAGAGTGACACAGCGTGTCAGAGAGAGGAAATTCCTTTGTTCTCCGCGTCCACTCATTGTCCATGGGCACAGGGAGACAATGGTTAAATAATAATAGTGAAACATATCCCATATGAGGCCGTTTGCGAGAGAGTCGAGCAAATATGATCATAGCAAGCACAGGATAAAAAATGGAATCCGAGTAAACAACAGTTTCTGGCACTGTTGTGGGTACTATGATACATGGGCTATGTGGCATGGTCTAAAAATGCATGGTTCATTTTGCATGAGAGGTCAAAGTTTAGCGTATTTTTTGTCTTTTCTCATGTAGTTCTGGAATCGATGAGAAAATAGGAAAACTGAATAGAGCCTATAGTTAATTTTCAATTTTAAAACGATCCACGCCTTTACTTTTTTTCTAAAATCATCATGCATTTACATGCATTTTGTATTTTCCTTTAAACTAATTAGTGAGATATTCTGAAATATAGGTCATGTAGCCAATGACTTCGTTGATTCTCCTACGTCGGTTGCTCGCATACAAAAAATGTTGGGCCAAGTTATGGCAAAAATACGGAGGCGAAATCGAGGAAAATCACTTTGTGATTCTCCTCCTTCTCCCTCATTTCACTCCGAGACACCGCGCATTCGCTAGTGAACGCGAAGAATGAAGCAAACGGAGTGAAATGAGGGAGAAAGAGGAGAATCGCGAAGTGATTTTCCTCGATTTCGCCTCCGTATTTTTGCCATAACTTAGCCCAACATTTTTTGTATGCGAGCTTCCGACGTAGGAGAATCAACGAAGTCATTGGCTACATGACCTATATTTCAGAATATCTCACTAATTAGTTTAAAGGAAAATACAAAATGCATGTAAATGCATGATGGTTTTAGAAAAAAAGTAAAGGCGTGGATCGTTTTAAAATTGAAAATTAACTATAGGCTCTATTCAGTTTTCCGATTTTCTCATCGATTCCAGAACTACATGAGAAAAGACAAAAAATACGCTAGATTTTGACCTCTCATGCAAAATGAACCATGCATTTTTAGACCATGCCACATAGACCATGTATCATAGTACCCACAACAGTGCCAGAAACTGTTGTTTACTCGGATTCCATTTTTTTCTCTGTGCCAGGCATTGCTCGACTCTTTCGCAAACGGCCTCATATCTTAGTGATAAAGCCAAATTATTAGAATTTGATAATCATGATATATTCGACTATGTCATCTAGTGTCACCACTTCAGTTTCGCGCTGATCAGTTTAATTTTAATATTTAAAATATTTTTTACATTTCTTTACGTTCACCTAAGTTTTCCCACGAGCACGTAAATGGAAACCCCCACACCCGCATTATTTTCGGAATCCTTGGGAGGTTTCCTAGAAAATTGTACGATTCGATTTTTAACGATAGTGGAATGTTTTCGAGAAAAACGATTTTTTCACCTCAAATCACAAAATTCTCGAAAAAATTACCTTATCGTTAAAAATTGAATCGTACAATTTTTCCGGGAATCTCCCAAGGGTTCCGAAAATAATGCGGGTGTGGGGGTTTCCATTTACGAGCTCGTGGGAAAACTAAGGTGAGTATTGATATCTTTTCTGAAATATTCGAAATTTTATTTGCGTAAACCAAATATGTTTCAATAACGCATTTAATAACACATTGAATTTCTCTTCAATTTCACAATTCATTCTCCCCTCTCATTCTGCGACGACCGCGCAATGCGCGCGGAGTGGGGAGGAATAAGAGGGAGGGGAAAAGACTCAAGGAATCACTCTTGGACGCCATTTTCTCTCTTTGACACGCTGTGAGTGAAGGGAGAAAATGAAGAGAATCGAATGAAGGGAAGACGAATAGAGAGGTTCTTTTATATCCATCGATAATGAACGCTCTCTCTATTCATTGTGATCATTGACATTTTGCAAATGATTGACATTTTGCAAATGATGGATTATTGGATTATTAGTTATTGTTCGAATAGGCAATGCATCTAAAAAATTTATGAAAAAGTTTTTTTGAAAGATCGCTATCGCAATTGATCGCAAATCATGGAATAAAATTCAAATGTGTTAAATACGATTCCTTCAACTAATAATAGACACGTTTCGAAGCTTTTCATAGGAAATTAGTCGAATAGATAAAAAAAATGTTGATGCCGGAGCAAATACTACCACTTTTAGAGCGACAAGAACAATCCATTGGCATTTTACGCTCATACATACCAAGATAGTGTTCAAATGAAGTGCGGTAATTTTTTTATTCATTTCTAAATTTGTATGATATGAAGCGTGGGCGTGTTCAAACGTTTGGATTGGGGGGGGGGGGGGTCAAAGGAGACACCGGTTCTGACCAATTCAAACTGTTTTGACGCACACAACCGGGAGAAAAGACAAAAAAAGACAAAGAAAGTTGTATGAGAAGATATGCGAATAGCAATTAGAACATCCGAAAAGTGAAATCGAAGTGATTTGAATGTGTAGTGAGTGGTTCCAAGTGAGAACAAGAAGAAGGCTCGAGACAAAAACTATGAAAGTTCAAAGATCATCCCATGTTGTTTGCCATACACTGCTCAACCACCGAACACACAACTGCCCAATGCCATTTATCGTCACTTCGGAATAGAATCATTCTCGGTGCCACCGATGGGCTTTTTAGGATGCGAGGCGGGGGCCAATGGGCCAGGGGTCAGGGGGCGGGGTCAGGGTCAGAAAGCAGGGGGTCAGTGGGTAGTAGGCCGTCGTTGCAGCCGCTCATTGTCGCAGCAGCAGCATGGCTGCAGCAGCTGCAGCAGGCGGGAGCAGGGAGAAGGTGGTCGTCGCGGAGGACGATTTCTTGCCGCCTTTGCCCTTCGGTTTGTCCAGTTGGGGCAGCGCAGACGGTTTCTTCTCAGCCACAAACGCCGGTGCGCCACCGTCGCATTTGAGGTAGCCTGCAGATAAAAAATGTCATAATGATGAAAAGGCACTACAGTTGCCTCACCCGCATCCTCGAAGGCTTTGGCGATCACTTTGTAGATGCAGAAAGTGAAGCCAGTGTCTTGACCGCACACACACTTGCCGTACTCGGATTGCTCCTTGAAATCCCTGAATTTTAGATGCTCAAATGGGGGTCGGGGTACGGTAGCCTCGGTAGCGTTATCCTACGGAATCTTACTTCTCCGCTTCGCACGCTTCCGTCATCGACTCTTCAGAAGCACCAAAGATGACAGTGTACAGTAGACTTTCAGTGATCCAATAGAGCCCGTCGGATGCATAAACAGCCTTGACTGCAGCCTCGACCTGAAGGATCCGGTAAGAGAAGGCGAGTCAGGTCTTCCTTACATTTGGTTTTAGCGCATCGCACAAGATAGCCTTCATCTGTTCGGTCGAATATGCGTCCACTTTGCCATTGAATGCGTCGTCGAACTTGAAAATAATGGAATCTTCAGCTTAGGGGAATAGTAGATACATTGTTCTTGCTGAAACTGTCCAGGTCGTATAATTTCCCGAGAGCCCCAGAGTTAACGAGTGCAGGCACAGTCACATCACGGCAAGGTTTCTCAACAACTGAAATGATACACGGTAAAGATATCTCCAATCAGCAGGCAACTCACGATCAATAGTCACTCCGTGCTTAGCTGCTTCTACTGCTTCTTTTCTTCCTTGTTCGAGTTGTTGGTTTTTCAAAAACTGGAATGCGCAGTAGAACATTCCCTTTCCACCAGTGCAGAAGCATTCATAGACCGCCTTTGCATTTTCATTAGTTGGTGCCGGTCTAAAGAAACAACTCATTTTGCAGTATTCTCATAGCCTCTTACGCGTCACAGTCGAGTCCCTTTCCTCCGTTCGGGTCATCTTTCTTTGCGTCCGCCCTTTCCGCATCCTTTTCAGGCTGAGTCAACGTACCATGGCCGTAGATTATCTCGTTGAACTTCTCGTCCTGTGACAAAAATATATAATGAAGCCCAGCAAACACCAGCGTACCGTAGCAGTCTTGAAGTCGCAGTACATTCCATTGTAAAGAGACTTCATGAGGAACGGAATGTTTCCTCCGATTTCAGCTGCTTCAAACGCAGTCAGGAGAATTGTATTGGGCATCAATTCGAACAACTTTACTCCCATTGCCGGGGTAAATGTCGGGTAACTTTTGGCGACTTTAGGTTTCGATATCGCCGCTGAAACAGCTGCTTTCTTCTCTTTCGGGAAGAAGGAGACGGAACTGCAATAGCAAATATAAGGTACAGTACGATTTAGATATAGAGTTACTAGTATCAACTACGGATATAATCATCAAAACGATCTTTACAAAATATGAAGTTGAACATATCAAAATACCGTACGTCGTAGACGTAGACGACTCAGTGTTGAAAGATTGAATGTCATATTTGGGACTACCAGCCGATTGTCTGAAAGTAAACATATTAATCCAGCAACAAACCTCACATAGGCGTGACCTGCCAGCTACAGTAACCAACCCGTGAACCTGCGGTACCCCGTAACCAACTACAGTATTCGACCCATGAGCACCGCTTTGACTACAGTCCCTGAACATACCGCACCTTACTACCATGTACAGTACTCGACAGAACACATGAACAATTTACTACAGTAACCAAGAACCCGTCGACTACAGTACCAGCCCATGTGATTCCAAATGTGCAGGCACTACAGTAACCAAACAAAAACCTCCGGGTACCACTAATAAAAACCTCGAGTCTACAGTACTCCAAGGCCACACGCCTACAGTAATCAATTTTGGGATATGGGCCGGGTCAAGGTCCAGGACCCCACAGTATCCTACAGTATACCTGCATAGTGCCAGCAGCAATAGCGCGAGAGAGACGAGAAGAGGTCTCATCACGACGAATGAATTGATGAAGAGAATGGAGGAAGAGAGTGGAGGGAGAAAATTGAACGAGAGAATGAAAAAAGGAGACCGGGAGGGCCTTTTATACCCATCGATAATGGCCTCTCTCTCTATTCATTGTGATCTCTCACATTCTGCAAATGAAGGATTATTGGATTAGCTGTTATTGTTCGTCGCTCGAATAGAAAATAGTTAAATTAGTTGAAAATGAATAAAAAAATCGTTCAACTTGGAAATTCAGCGCAGTGACTATAAATTATGCGCCATATGATATCGACGATTAGCAATAGTGTTTTACTAGAAGATGGCATATTGATAATTGCTACCGAAAATTTAAAAAATGCTTACAATATTAAAAAAAATGCTCATCAATGAAAAGTGAAAACGCGAATCTGCGAAATGCAGGTTTTTTCGTGAACGATTTATTCATCATGACCTGTATGAAGTTCCCAAATACTAATAAATAGATAATTGAATTGTGAGCATGAATAGTGAAGTGACAATGAGAAAATAGACAAACTATTATGATAAAAAGGAAACTAAATCAAAATAAGTGAGAATAAATTAATAGTTTTTTCTCAAGATCCATGATCCTTATTTCATCGGCAAATTTAATTTGAATAATAAATCATTGATAATACATCCAAAAGAAATGAATCCGTCCATGGTTATGTTCCAATGCGCCCTGAACAAAGAAATCAACCGCCCAATGTCATTTCACTTTATTTGCTCCCCATGCTTCTATTCCATTGTGTCTAAAATGTTGGCTTCTTCCTGGCATTTTTCGATGCTGAACATGCAGATGTCATCCGATGCAAATAATTTAGTTTATTTCAACTTGATTATGCTAAGGTCCGTCGAGTGGAGAGCCGATAAATCAATTACATGGGACAACGGACGAAGCTTCGAAAATGGTCAGAAACAAGAGTTCATCGTACTTTTTTCCAAATCGTTTGACAATCGCAGAAGAAGTATTTACAGACGATAATGACAATCAAACGATTCGCAATTCTCCATCTGGCCTTTTCTTGTCTGTATTATGTACCGAAAGACCTTATTAATTGCCCAATAACATTTATCATCACATCCTCGAAACAGCCGTTATTGCGCTGTTTCGGTAGTAGTGGTGAGTAGGGGCGGGGTCAGGGGCGGGGCGGAGCCAGTGGTCTGCGCGACGGCATCTTACTCGTGCAGCAGCCTGGCCGGTTGCAGCAAGCGTGGCAGTCGTCAAAGAGGAAGCGGCTGCACGCGTGCGCAAAGAAATTCCGAAAAAAGACAATACTTCAGATGCAATTTTCTCGAAGATAAAGTTTCCATTGGAGTCGCAACGTTGCCGCCATTGCTTTGCAGATTTTGGCTTGCCAAATGTCATTTATCAAAAGCAATGACGGAACGCTGGGTTTTGATTTCACAGATCTTTTAGAATAATGTGAATAGTTTGCAAGTGCAAAGGTTGGATTCAATACAAGAGAATATCCAAGAACCCAATAGTGCAAAGCTTCATGATTCGGAGTCGAATTGAATGAAGTTGAATAAAGAACCTACATTCGCAGAAATAAATCAACAACTGAGTACCAACCCCATCCCAGCTTTGTGCTTGTGCTGTATACGGAAAACATCTATTTGCCCAATATCATTTATCATCGCAAGCTCGTGGGCGGGTCAGTCGTTATTACGAGGGTTAGTGTGGTGAGTAGGGGGCGGGGTCAGAGGGGGCGGAGTCAGTTATTGATTAGCAGTAGCGCAGCTGCAGCAAGCGTGGCAATCGTCAGTGAAGACGAAGCCGAGCCGCCGGTCGGAGTTTCCGGCTTGGCCTTGACTCCGGCCAGTTGGGGCAGCATTTCCGGTTTCTTCTCAAACTTCTGCTTCGTCTTGTCGGCGGCGTCACACTTGAGGAAGCCTGAATGAGTACGGTAATCGAGGGAATACGGTAGGCGATAGGTAGGCGTACAGTACAGTAATCTGCCGTATCTCACCCCCATCGATGAAAGATTCGGCGAACACTTTGTAGATGCAGTAGATGAAGCCAGAGTCCTGCTGGCAAACGCACTTGCCATACGCGTCTTCCCTGACGGCCCTGGAAGGCGAGGGTACGGTAGGGTACGGTATCCTACAGAAACTCACGCCTCTTTGCAGACATCGGGCAGCGTTTTCTCGCTTTCCGTCGACTCCTGAGGACTAAAGGCCTTTCGGAAGATCATACTCTCAGCTAGCCAATAGACGCCATTAGAGGAGTAAACGGCCTTGAACGCTTTCTCGACCTGAAGGGTACGGTAGGTTACAGTAGGCCGGTGTATCCAAGCGTACATCGGGATTCACCGCGTCACACAAGATAGCAGCCTTATCCTCGGACGCAAACGCCTCTACATTGCCGCTGATTGCATCGTTGAGCTGCAAGAAAATCGATAAAATAGAGCAAAAATCGATAATTACCGTTTCCGGGCCGAACTTTTCCAGGTCATTCCATGCTGCTCCGAGAGCGCCAGAGCCGGCTTTCAAGAGGGCAGGGAAGGTCTCGTTGAGGCACGCGCCTTTCGGCACTGTAATCACATTATCAGTTGGGCATCACTAGAGTGCGCAATACGTGTCGCCATCTCTTCATTGCACACGCTGACGTGCGCTGACGATTCGTATTGAGCAGTCTAGGCATTTTTACACGAAACGCACCAGGAATCTTCTTCTGCTCAGATTCGGCCATAATCATGAACTTGACCATGGAAAGCAGGCAAATGGCGCCCCTCTGCTCGTCGCAGAAACACTCGTGCGTCTTCTGAAGAGCCAGAGCGGAGAAGTTCTTGGATGCGGCAGTTGGTGGCTTTCTGAGGATGATAAAATTCAGGATTGATAAGATTCAAGATGATAAGTATCCCCAGCTTCTGGATCGGGTATCCAGTGGACGGGAGACACCAGCCAATGCTTACGTAGTGCAATCGACGCCGAAGTCGTCCTTCATCATCGCTGCGAGCTCCTGCTTGTCATCGGCCGTTGGCTTGCTGCCATTGTACACGATCTGGTTGAGCGCATCGGGCAACTGAAATACGATAATTGATTAGTGGTGTCCTTCTCCTACTGTAACTACGGTTCCCTAGGCCTATGCTAATGCCTTTAGTACCCAGTGCCTACCGTACCCTTCGTGTACCTACCGTACCCAACGCCTACCGTACTCGATGCCTACAGTACCCCTATGTCAGTGCCATCCCTATGTCGACGATTACCTCGGGATCCTCCAGCTCGCACAACACTCCATTGATGAGAGGCCCTTGGAGAAAGGTGACATTGTCCATGGCGCCGCTCAGTTTCAAGCCCATCATCATCAGCGTATTCGGCATGAGATTCAACATTTGCACCAGCTGCTCGGGCGTCGATTCCCTTCCACCGATACGTGCTTGTGTCTTGATCGACTCGCCAACTTGCGATTGCTGTTCTTTGGAGATGTACGAGACCAAACTGCAAAGGATCGATGACTACCGTATCCAGGCCTCGAAGGATACCGTACTTTTGAGAGTCGAGAGATTCCACGGTCCATAAGACACCGGACGAGGGTTGCCTGAACGGAAAGGTTTGTGGCAGTTGCTGGGATCAGTACTCAAGACCAGTAGGGTTCGGTATCCTACAGTAACCCCTCCATAGTTGAGATCGGTATCCCACAGTGTCCTTACTTAGTTGGGTTCGGTGCCCGTGAATCTTCAGTATCCTTCAACATACCAGCATAGCGCGAGCAGGGCGAGAGACGCGAGTAGAGGGCTCATCACGACGACAGAATTGATGAAGAGAAGAAGAAGGAGAGGGGGGGAGGATAGTGCGAGCAGGGCGAGAGACGCGAGTAGAGGGCTCATCACGACGACAGAATTGATGAAGAGAAGAAAAGGGAGACGAGGGGAGGAGAGAGGGGAAGGGGGAAGGGGAGGGGAGGGAAGAAAAAAAGAAGAGGGAATGGAGGAGAGAGGCCGGTCGAGGGGTTTTATACCAATCGATAATGAGGTCTCTCTTCATTCATTGTAGTCTCTCGCACTATGCGAATGGCGGATTATTGGATTATTTCAAAATGAAACTATCAATTCGTGTAGAATAGTAAAAATAAGGAATTATTAGAAAAGTGTGGCGAACAAAATAGGAAATAGGAAAAAAAGTGTAACTAGCCAGCACATTGAGTTTTCTGACTGATGCTGAGCATACCGAAACATCCAACCGCATTTCTTTAGGAAGTCTTTCCTATCTAGTCTCTTCCCAGCAGTGTCTCTAGTCGTCTCAAATCGTCTCATAAGCCATATTTCTTTTTAATTTCAAGCGAACGATAACAATGAGCATGGCCACTTATTTTGAAACTATTTCTAAGCGATTGTAGAGATGATGGGAGCCGCAGAATTACCAATATTTTCTCCAACTGGAATATGATTCGGGAATCCGACTAGCCTGACCCGGTTTCACCAACTCTAGAAGGGATGATTGGGAGGGAAAGGGAAAAGGCAGGTCAGGGAAGCGAGTATCAAGAAAAGGGAAGGAAAGGGGGATTGAGGTAGGAGTGGGGAAGGAAGTTGATTGGGAAGGCAAGGGGTTGGGAATAGGGAATACCTAGGGAAGAGAGAACCAAACCCAAGACCTCAAAACGCCGCGGTACCAACCAAAATCGAGGTAAAACCGAGGCTTTTTGAAGTGGCAGGCTGGGTTCCAGTACTTGGGAGAGGGGGAGGGGGAATGGGAGGAGGGATTGAAGAGGAAGGTTAGAAGATCAACTTGTGCTGACGACTGGAGCGAGGAATGAGATGGGAAGGGAAGCGAAGAGGGAATGGGAACATCGGAGTGGTAAGTGTACTGGGAAGGTGTGGAAGGATCCTCAGATCAGAGGTGGAGGGGTACTGGGAAGGAAGGTAGGATCCGAAGACTAAGGGGTACTGGGACGAAGAGAGGATCCTAAAATCCGAGGGGAGAATGGGAACGAAGGGAGGATCCTAAGATCCGAAGGGGTACTGGGAAGGAAGGGAGGATCCTCATATCCGAAGGGTACTGGGAAGGGAAGATCCTCAGATCGAGGAGGGCAACGGGGGTAAAGGGGAAGGAGGAGAGGGTCCACGATGAAGAGGAGATCGAAGGGCATCGAGAGCAGAAGAGGCGATCGGAGGATGGCGACTATGGAGATCGGAAGACTAGACTAGAGACGAGACGACTGATGGCTCCCTCCCAAAACCTCTTCCCTTATATACCGACCGGGTGATCTACTCGGATGCGTCCGAGTAGATCACCCGGTCGGTATATAAGGGAAGAGGTTTTGGGAGGGAGCCATCAGTCGTCAGTCGCCTCTCTAGTCTCCGATGTCCTCCTCTAGTCGCCAGTCGCCAGCCTCCGATGTTCTCTCGCCTTCTCTTCGATGCGACCTCTTCCTCGTCTCCAGGCCCCCTCTGCCTCGGACGGACCCCACTTCCTCGGATCCCTCCCTCCAGTACCCCTTGGTACCCCTCCCCTCCCAATCCCAGTCCTGAGCCCTGTTCAAATTGCTCGAGTCGATGGTACTTGGTGCTCTTTGATCTCGGTTTGGGTCCACTCGATACGGCCCTTACCCTCAAA
>LS487818.1:36151-58137 GCA_900490705.1 Pristionchus arcanus
GGGGGGGGGGGAGGGTGGGATCCTTGGATACGAAATCCTACAGTATTCCAGAGCGGGACTGGGTGGGTTCCTTTGATCACCAATCCTACAGTTTCCGAGAAGGGGTGGGGTCGGGGTCGGGGTATACCTGCATAGTGCCAGCAGCAAGAGAGCGAGAGAGGCGAGGCGAGGTCTCATCACGACGAATGAATTGATGAAGATAATGAAGGAAGAGAGTGGAGGGAGAAAATTGAACGAGAGAATGAAAAAAGGAGACCGGGCGGGCCTTTTATACCCATCGATAATGACACTTTTCGTTATTCATTATTGAGGCTCAGACATTTTTATTGGATTTCTTTATTAATTTTCGAGTCTTTGAAATTGTAATTAATCTTTGATCAAATGACCTTTATTGCACTTTCTATGTACTCTAAAAACGCAAACTCGTGAATAAAAAACATAACTTTATCATTGTATCACAACCCATCGCATATTACAGTAGCTACGAAATTATTTGGCAGTAGAAATATTACAGAACAGATCTAGATGGAGGAGTAGGAAGGGAAATCACTTCAAGCGCGTCAGCACCTTTACTGCGCCTTGGCCTTCTTTCTGAGGGCGGCGGCGCGCACGGCGAGCGTCTGGTTGCTGATGATCTTGTCGCGCACGATCTGCGGCAGCAGGTTCATGATCTCCGCCTGAAGTGCGTCAACATTTGCTTTGAATCTCGAGTCGAATCATGCAGACACCACAAGCACGCAAACATCAAATAGACACCCCAAACACGTCAACCCACCTGGATCTGGTGCGAGAAGTAGCCGGTGGTCTCGTGGACGAGGCCTACAGTGCGCAGAGCCTGCGCCACAAACGCCTCGGCGAACGGACCGAAGAAGGACGCACGCTTGATCTGTAGTGATACTCTTATATTACATCACCAGTCGATTTCGCCCCCGCCTTCGGCGGGGTCTCATCGCCTGGAGGCCCTTTAAATGTGCTTTCCACGCTCCTCTCATTTCACAATACAGAAAATCGCGCGCAACATGTTTACATTTGTTTCCTCTGCGTCTCTGCCCCGGCTCTCTTTCTCTAGCGCTCTCGCTAGGAGAACAAACATACACACGCGCACAGGGAGGCTTCTCTCCTTTATTAAGGAGTATGATTTCCCAACTACTGGAATCTAATCGATATCCCTACTTCAGCTACCTCAACCTTGTACTCCAATCAATCGATACGGTAATTCCATCTTCTAATCAATCGATACCATCATACCTCACCACCAGTGGCGGCGGCGAAGTGCCCCAATTGGGGCTGTTCGCACCCATGTACGTATAGGGTATCATGGGCTCGCCGGCGGCGTGGTGACCTATGGATACCATACCCCGTTCCTCCAATCAATCACTACCGTAACCCCCAACCCCTCCAATCAATCGATACCGTACCCCCTATCGTACCTTGGACATCTTGGTGGCGACGAGCATGGGTGCGATGGCCTGAACGGTCACGCCGGCGGCCGCGTACTCGGCGCGCAGGATGCCCGACAGGTGCAGCACGAAGCGCTGAAAAGCGAGGCCCATCGAGACTAGAGTCTAGTTTCGAGCTTCTCACGCGCGTTGCGGTCACGCGTCGCGGTTTCACGAAAATTAGAGCTTTTTTGTACACACCTTGCCAGCCGAATACACGTTCCAGTGGCTCATCTCGTTGTAGCCGGCGGCCGAAGCGATGTTGATTACGATTCCTGCCGAGATCAGAGATCAAAGATCAAAGATCAGACTACAAACTACAAACGTCAAAGATCAAACTAAGCCTCACCGGCCTTGCGCTCGGACATCTGCTTGAGCGCGACGGCGGAGAGCTGAAATGATTCAGGGATCAAACTACATACTAGAGTTCAAAGATCAAACTACTCATTAAGATCAGAAAGAAAATCACTCACGAGGACGGGAGGCAGGCAGTTGATGGTGGTCATGTCGGCGAGTCGCTGAAGGCCGCCCTCCTGTGCGTGCAGCACCTGCAGTAGTGGGTCGTGACTAGAGTCTGGTTTAGAGTGGGGGATCAAACTATACTGCACACTCGGGACTAGAGTCTAGTCCCGATTGTTGCTGTACTGCTCACTTCGGGGTACTCGAAGCTCATGCCGACGTTGTTGACGAGGATGCCGATCTGTAATGGGATCAGAGATCATAGATCAAAGATCAAACTCCATTCTTTTCACGAGTACATGGCAAGCTGTTAAAGTCCAGAGATCAAAGACCAAACATCAAAGACCAATCTGCTCACCTCAACCTTCTCCAGTTCCTTGATGAGGGGCTCGTAGGCGGCCTTGGTCGACGCGCCAAAGTCGAACGCGTAAGTTCTGACCTCAACCTGATGAGGGGTTGTTGTCATTATTGTTTTCAAGTTATTGTTTTTGAGTTATACTCGATCAATCCATTATGATTATCCATTCATCTCTTTTCCTCGAAAATCGTTGCCCACCCCTCAACCTATCCGGCTCCTCGCAAAATGCATCCTTTGTTCTCGTAATTGATTTTCGTTATTGTTCGCGAAATGAAAGGAATGGTCTCCAAATTGGAAGTCATGCAGTGTGTGATCGCGTGCGACATTTCCCAATCGTCGCCCTCTCCTCACCCCAGGGGCGGCAGCCTCGATCTCCTTCTTCGTCTCATCCAGCTTCGACTGCGTGCGCGAGATCAGGTAGACGTTGAACTTCTGCAATCATTCAAATTTTGAATTTACCTCCACAAATTGCAAGCAATTCAAAGACTACACAAATTGACAAACTTTTCGGAAATTCCTAGAATACGAGCGGGAATAGTAAAAATTCAAATAATGAACCTTCTTGGCGAGCTGGGTAGCGTACGCCTTGCCGATGCCATCGGTCGCTCCGGTGACGACTGCAATCGATTACGGTAATCAGGAAAATTTATCACAAATGCTCCTAAAAAATCGATAGTCCACTCACCAGCCCACTTGGCGCCGGCCTTCTTGTGCAGGTCAACGGGCGCGCCGATGAAGTAGCTACAATTAAGGATTACTGTAATCATCCACTCAGGACCGCATTTGCTTTACATCCTCTCTCAAAAATCTTTCATTGCATCTTTTTGGCACTGTTTTGCATCTAAATCAATGCTACCAAATTTCTTGATTTCTTATTATCTCAAAATAATAAAAATAAAATCAGTGCACGATGCGTACGGGAAGAGGACGTTGTAGACGGCGGTGAAGATACGGTAGGCGATGAGCGCGAGCGCCGAGTACCCGAGGAAGTTGAGCGTGCACTGGCACACCATCCTGAGAGGGTTACGGTAGGGATTATCTATTGATCGACAACTGGCGGATTACGGTAATCGATCGATAAACGAGAAACACAATGAATAATATGGCCTGACTACTACGGCGCGCTATCTATCTGCTCACTACTTGGATTGGTCTGGAGACTTTTCCAGAGGGGGGCTAGATAGTGGAGTGATTGGAGAGACAACAGAGAAAGAGAGACAGTAAGAGACTTCACTGATAAGAAAGACGAGCGACTATGGCAATTCTGGAATACTCCTTACTCCCCGGTCCCTATGATAAGACGCCTTGCAAATGTCAGCGAACTGCGATGAAATCACTTCACCAAAAGCATCAAAAGTCAGTACCTCAATTCAAAGCTCACATTATTGAATTCCAATGAACTCAAAGCGACTTTATGTAGCAGTGAAACCCCGAATAGGCAACATCGGACGATAAGTATTTCAAATAATATTTGCGAGTGTAATATCACAAACAGACTGGCGAAGCAATAAAAACCTGCCTGTGAAACCCCGAAGAACTTTGGCCGCTTACAATGAGCATCACCTATAGCTAAACACTGCCTATATTACATTCCAGCGCCTACTGGGGTTTAGTAGTACCAGTTAAAGTTATTGGAAAGGACATTGAAAATAACACTAATGAAAGACTGGCGAAGCAATGATGAACTAGCTGTGAAACCGCGAAACACCTTCCTCGCCAAGCACAAATCAGCATCGAGTACTCTACTATCCTACATCCTTCTCACACTATCTTCAGCGTCTTCAGGAACACAGCAATAAGAAGAGGCCCGTCACTGAATCCCATAACCACCTTCCCCGCTTACCACTAGCACCAGACAAAATCGAACACTACCTCACTCTATTTCCCCCTCACTCAGATACCATCTCAACCGGGCGCAACTCGCTGATTAACCCACTAGATTGCAATAAGCGTTGAGGGGGCGAATGCAAAACAATAAGTGCGCTCCGGTCGGTAAGGTGTAGAGAAATCGCACAGCAAAATTCCAATCATCTAATCAAATAATCAACCCTTCTGAATCACGATATCAAACCTATGAAATATCCCAAACGCAAGCAGATCTCGCGGGTCACTTCTCCCTGCGAGAACCAAACTATTTGAAGGCCGCTTGCTATCTCAATGGAAAATTTTCCTCCAGCCACTATGGGGTGACCCCTAGCGAGAGTGAGTGAATATCACCAAGAGAGTGGCTAGGCGTGGAGGGGAATCGATATCGTTCGACTCTTTTCTCCCCGAGGATGTACACAAGTGTTGCGATTTTGTGATGTAATGGTCTGAGTCTCTGATTCACATACTTGCTCGTTGGTCGGACGGCGCGAGAGACAATACGAAATGAAAAGACGCCGATCAATGATCACTTATCCGAAATCGTTGGATACTACGCGTAGCTACAGAGTGTAGCCTGCGGATCTAGGCTGCTCAAAATAAGCTAAAAGTCTCTTTCTCGCAATGCTTCCTCTCTTTCTATTCAGTGAAAATGCATTAAATAAGGTATCGCAAACCGTTCACAAAGCTCAGTTGTGGAAGAGATAGTTAGTACCCGATCTGCCAAACGGTCTATTCTAATAGTTAGTTACACCTGTTTGACAACTTCATTTATCATGCATATATCGATATTCAAAGGGCGAGTTACAGTTTAAAAAGAGATAGATTTACGCAAGAAAAGAAAAGAGAAACACACATAGCTCCCCGGTTAGGATTCAATCATTACAGAATGGGTGCGGAAATACTATAATGTTCGAATAATTTACAGCATAAATATCGTATTCTCTCTACAAATTCTATATTTCATTCCGGTCCGAGTGTGATGCTAACAGAGGCGGGTGTACAAATGACGATGGGACAACGAAAGAATATATTGAATAATTTACGTATGCTACAGTGGGCGCGATACGGTATCACATCGATATCAATAGAATGTGTGGGGTGGGCGGGGCTAAGAAAGAAGGGGCGGAGCTTGGTACGGTGCCAAAAGTGGGCGGGGCCTTAGACGATATCGTACTTGTCGACGACGAAATTCGTGATGGCCGAGTGCGAGACGACCTCGCTTCCGTCCATTTTCTGAGCCTCTTCGACCTGAGAAGAACACAGATAAATATTATAGGATAGGGTATGGTCGACGTCTACGAATACGCTTTTGGAATACTTTTTTTTTGAAAATTCATTAGTACTCTACTTCTGAAATTAATTGCGCAAAACACTGAAGCATCGAAGATCGTGACTTTATGAAACATGCGATCAGCCAGTTTCTTAAACACGCATCCCACAAAAAATTGTTTTAATCATTTATTGATCAGGTGGATTCATGGAACGAATTGTGGCAAACTCAACAACTCCGATAACATAACACTCTGTGAAACACGTGTTTGCCAGCTCACGTTAAAACGCCTTTTCACATTTTTAATGATTCTTCCTACGCCACAAGTGTATTCGATCAGAGTACGTTGATTGCAATGGTATCATTTATTCACTTCCTTGCATTACTCACTTTACAGTAACTCCCGTAAACTCCAGTACCCACAAACTACAGTAATCCCCTCTACCGTACCGCGATATCGACGAGCGTCTGCTGGGCGGAGAAGCGCAGCGACACGGGGAAGAAGTGGTCGGCAGCGCCGTTCGGGGTCACGAACTGCAAAGTGACTTTATTTTATTTCATTTAAATAAATAAATCCTTTTATTCTTTGATAATTAGTGAATTTAGACGACGAAGATAAATTGATTAAATAATATCTTCAGGATCATCACTAGTCACAAAAACCGAAAAGCGCCAAGTAATAATTTTTTTCTGAGAAATAATACACCAATCTAATAAAGTTCTCCAATACAAGTTTTGGGATTGATGTGACAAATATGTGGCAAACATTGACCGAACAATCTTTTCGAGATATTCACTAGTCATAGTAACCGAGAAGTGCCAAGTGACAATTTTTAAACATATATTTTAAATTAAATAAATAAATAAAATAACAAACCTCGAGGACGCCCGACTCGTTCGACGCGTCGATCAGCGGAATCGTCCAGATGAGCTGCAACAATAAATTATTATTATTATAGCACGATAATATTCATTCCAAATCAATTCGTCTGCCGAACTCATTCAATTCGTACCAACCATGAATCATCAATGCGCCAATCTTGCGTGATGTTTTTTCGAACCATCGGAAAATTGTTTGATCAGGCGAAGGTTATCACCATTCGCTGACCAAAGTGTTCCAGTTTTTCTATCACGAGAGAAACACAAAGACAACCGGCCAAATATTGATTTCATTCTTGAAAATCGCTATTTCCCTTCCCCCAATACCGTACCTGGTTGCGCGACTTCTGGTACTCGTAGCTGCCCTCGCACTCGGCGACCACCGGCGTCGTTGAGGTACTGTAGAGGAGTACGGTATTTGATTGATTGGAAACTGGGATACTGTATCGGCGAATTGCTCTAACAAACTCAGTCCTCGATGTCGAGTCATCAAGCACTACGTAGCCGTACTACAGTAGTAAGACAACTTAAAAAGTCAGTCCTCGAACAACCCCCTCCCCCCAACTCACGGCAGGGGTACGGTAATCACAACGTCGTTGAGGGCCATGTCCGTGCGCTTGAGAGTGTACTCGATGTTCACCTGGCAGCCGTCCGGCGCCTCCTGCGGCCACACGTTCACTGAAATGAGATAGTGTCAATCGATTGATCAATATAACCTTTTGCTTATTCGTGAAACATAACTGCTACAAGAATAATAAAAAAATAATCATGTAAATATCCAATACTAAATCGCTAACATCAACCGATTTCATACATAATCTTACTCAATCGCGTCATATTGATGTACAACTGACAAAATTTGTAGAAAAAAATCTCCCTCGAAAATTTATGCGCTTTCACTAGTGGAATTGAAGTGCCGCGAAGGGTATACTACTAGAAGACGACTCCGGGAACAATGATCCATTGGCAAACTATCAAATAAAATCGAAGTACGGCTAAATATTTCCAAAAGGTGAGTTGATGCTACACCCTGTTCATACAATGATCACTGAGTTTCAAAGACAGCGAGATCGATCTTTCTTGCGTAATTCCTCAATTAAAACTCAACTATGCAAAAATCTTCCCACAATCAATCTGATTTATTTTATAACTAAAGATCAACGATCAATCCCCCCCCCCCCATCCAACTCACGCATGTAAGGACACTACTCAGTTTGTCTTTATGGTAGAGATCAACGATCAACGGTCAGACCAAAAGACCAAAGATCAAACCCCCAATCAACTCACGCGTGATCGGGAGCGCGTCCTCGTCCTGGATCGTCGCCTTCCACTTGAGCACGCCCACGTCACTGCAATTATTAAATTAAGTATTATTATATTTTATTAAGTAAATTAACTGACTCAAAATCCTAACAGATTCTGTCTCTCAAGTCTCGTTGTCTCCTACTCATGTTCTGGTTTCAGACCCTCCACAAATAGCACGGAGTTTCACAAGCATTAGTCGTGAAGTTGGATCAGAGGGAACAAAAACATTTTTAAAAATGCCTTCATAGTCTTAACTTTGTCTAGCACAATGATCACGATGCAACTAACTCCAGATCACCTGTTCGTAGGGATTGGCAACAAATTGAAGATTCACGCAACAATGTTTTCAACAAAATTTTCCTAGTCATTCTCAGGTTTCAAGGTCTCATCAAACAAAACTAATTTTCACAGATTCTAGTTCGTGCGGTGGATCCGAGATAAAAGAAAACAACAAACCCAATATTCCGCCTTCTCAGTCAACTCGGTGCTTACGCTGTTCAGTGTCTATCAACATAATCCATCAAATACTCCCAATTAGCCCTCTCACCTGTTCGTGGGAAATGGCAACAAATTTAAAAATCACGCTAAATCTCTTAGATTCTCCCAGTCATCCTCTTGTTTCAAGCTCTCATCAAGCAACACTGAACACCATACGCAGTACTGATTTGATCGGTTTAGGTGGAACGGTAACATGCAATATTTCGCCTATCCAGTCAATTTTTTTCTAGTACAACTTTCCCGACTCAACCAATAACCCCCTGATCCCACCTGTTCGTGGGGAAGGGCTTGTTGGCGGACTTGAGGCGGAGGATGGAGGACGCCGCCCACGCTGCCTTGTCGATGTTGGGGTGCACCTGGGAATGAAAAGAAATAAATACAGTTACTAGTTGTAACGTGAAAAAAAACAGGCGAGCTAGTTTTTCAGTGTTTCACCTGCATCTTATCAAGACACAGTACGAACTCACTCAATGAATGTAGAGATAAATATTTTTACATCACAAATTGAATGCGCGTTTCACTCCTGCTATACTATTCAGAGAGAGAGAGAGCTAGCGAGACGACTCTGCTCTACGTATAGGTGCAATTATGTCCCACGCTATCATCAAAGCCTCCAGCTTTCACAATGGTGCAATCGTTTTTCGACTGGTTTCTCATAATTGCAATACTAACCCCTTCCATTATTCTGATCGAAACCGTGCCGCCATACAGTCCTACTTCCCAATTACGCGTGGATCTCACTTCAAATCGCTTGATTCTTGCTATGTCATTCCTCATGAGCTGTCAAACCTATTCATCATCACCAGGCACAATCACGCTCCACACTTTCCTCAAGAACGCAAACTTTCTCACCGAATAATGATTGATCCGCCAACTATTGGCTACAAAAAATAACACTAATCGACACCACCGTACCCCCTCCCCACTTACCGTAATCATCACGCCCATGCCATCGGCGGCGTCCGCTCCGTTATTTTCACCATTAATAAACTAATCACCAGGCACATTCGTTCTCCAAACTTTTCTCATAACTGTCAGCATTCATAACAACACAATGTACTCGTCTCGCACAACTCAAAAACATAGCCTGTGCCCAAATCAATATTACCCCACTTACCGTAATCATCACGCCCATTCCATCGGCGGCGTCCGCTCCGTTGCGCATCTGGAGCGCCACCGTGTTGTAGTCGGCCGTCGCGACGGAGACGGACACCGTGCCGAACACCTGCAATTAGAGATATTGATAAATGATAATCATATTAAATTCTACAATCAGTTTCAAATTTACCCGTTAGTTTAGTGCAACAATGACACACCGCAAGCGCTTCAAAGGCAATTACTTCAATGAGAATAGGTTTTCTACTAGTAACAATCATGTTTCACGAATAAGCGAAATACCGTTGATGCTGCTTTTCACCAATAAAAACGAGAATCCAATCGAACGGGGAAAATATATGCAACTAGCGATATTTACGCTTCTCGTCAGTATTGTCGTTCAAGACATAAACTTCAATATGTTGGGAATAGCCTCTGCACCTGTCACAAACATGTTACTCGAAAATAATAAAAGCACTTGGTGCTCCCATTCCCCAATTGGTGATAGGTATCATGGGGAAAAACAAAACAAAATTAAGCTTTTTTCAAAAGTTCGTCAATTCCTACTGGCAACATTTGCGTTCTACGGACAAACTATAAAAACTCGCACTCCAATCAATTCAATCTTTGTCAGTTGTCGCACCGCTTTTTTAAAAAAAAAGTCCTCACCTCCGCGCTCTTGAGCCCTCCAACCCCCGGCATCTCAGCCACCTTCCCTATTTCCCACCACATAACGGCGCAGCCCTTTTCATACGCATATGAACGGAATTCAACCTTTTTCATGAACATTTCCCCATCATAATAGTCTTCTAATCCTCATCTCCGCGCTCTTCGGCCCTCCGTCCCTCGGAATTTCAGCCCCCTTCCCTATTTCCCACCACATAACAGTGCCACCGCCCTTTTCCTACGCATTTGAGCGGAATTCAACCCTTTTCATGTACATTTTTTTCATCATAATAATCTCATAATTCTCACCTCCGCACTCTTGAGTCCTCCGTCCCTCGGCACCTCTGCCACCAGTTTCTCCTCCGTGCGCACGTGCACCGGCTCGCGCTTGAGCGCCGCCGCCTGCTCCGCGGCCGCGCGGACAGCCGCGCCCGCGCCCGCTCCGGCCGCCACCGAGGAGACCGCCTGGCCTTCCTGCAAGAAAAGATGAATGAATTGACATAAAATCATCAAAGAGTTTGAAGTTTATTGAAGATCTATTCCGTGAAACACATAGCCTACCTGGCCTTCCTGCAAGAATGAATAGTTAACGCTTCTGCTCTACTACAACTCTACTCCAGAATACCAAGAATTAATCAATGAATGTTGTTATACACGGAGCAAGTAACAAATTATCAGTGATTCACTTATTTTTGTAAAACTCATGAAACATGAAATTAGCAATGATAGGAAAGAAAACTGTTCGAACACCAGCATCGACTAAATCAAAATGAGAGGTCTCGCAAACTTAAAGTGATTTGCATTCTCATCCCGTGAATTCGCGCCGCACCTGATTTACTAAACATGCGTAACATTTGAGAAACACTACATCTAGAATGCCCGTTTTCAATCAAAACAAATCTCAATATCTATCGATACTCACACCACTCACAATCCGCCGACCGCTACCGTAGAAACTACCGTATTCTACAACAATCCTCCCTCCACTCACCGATCTCAGCTGGCGAATGAACGAGTCGTCGTCCTTGCCGGCCTTCGCGCCCAGTTTGAGTGCCTTCCCGCCTGTGAGAGAGGGAGAATCAATCGATAAATCGATAATCAATCAATATGGTTACAGCACGCCTTTGTACAAGCGCATTATAAGACAAGAATTGCTCGTATACACCAAACGTCATCTGGCTTGAAAGTATTTTGTTTCGCACGTTTTCATGGTGGCAACAATTGCCTCCGAGTTTCACTAAACTTGTAAACCCCGTGAAACGCGAGTGTGTCAATTTGAGTAACAGCTTTATTTCAACAACCACAACATTAAAAACTGATAATTTTCCATAATATTCGTAACCCGCCTTCCGATGCGAAAGGATATCAATCGATAACAAAGGAAGAATTAAACAGTATGCCATCACATACATCGCACACATTGATATTCAATACGCCCTATCCACACTTTTACACATTTGAATTTTATTTATTTTGTATGAATAGCCGATAGAGGAGATTGACCGACTCGATGTTTCATAGCATTTACAAAACCATTGAAACGCCGGTGTGACAATGATTGCTCGATCGTTTTAACATTTCCAATCCAACCAGTTTGATTATCATACTCCGATAGTTTTATATTAACAATATATTATAGCTACTGTATCCTCCTACCGTACCTCCCGATGGTCTGCTCGATGCAGGCCTAACAATGTTCGATTAAACTTTTTGTCTACCTTCCTACCGTATCCCTACTGCCCCCTCAACAACTACCGTACCTCCCGATGGTCTGCTTGACGGGGCGGGCCTCGTCGGCTCCGGGGCGGCTCCACTGGACGCCGTCAGCGGCACGGAAGAGGAAGATATGGACGTGGCTGAGGAGAGCGAGGAGACTGGAAGGGGATTTATTATTTGATTTGTTTCGTTATGAGAAACTGTCGCAGCTGAGTACAAGTTTCACCGGTGGTACATGCAACAAGAGGGTTGAATAAATTTGATATTGTCAATTTGTCAATTGTATTAACCACCTCTTACTCCCTCCAATGCTTCAAATTCCCTTACTGGTATTGTGGCCTGTGAGTGCCTCACTCTGCGTTTCAACACAAATACTTCCATCGTTGTTCAAGCTCCCAATCAATTTTCTGCTGAATTGCTTTTTAAAAATTACAATGCCCCATCTCCAGTTCCGGCTCGCACTCGCATTATACTTACTTCCTCCCATGCCTCCCAGCCCCTGGCGGAACATCTCATTCTCCCCACCGATTCCCCGTTTCGTCACAAATAGTTATACCTTCTGACTATTGTAATACCAGTAGGATAAATCCACGAATAAATTATAAACTCTTCTACAGACCACTTTTCCGTTACATTATTCGAATATCCACAATGACCCACTTCCTCCTTTGCCTCAAAGTCCCTTGCTGAGTGTATCATTTGTGTACGATCTTGCCCCTACTTCACAATAGACCTAACGCAATGTCAGCGGGATCAATCGTCCTATTAATTATGATCCAACCCACATGGTACATTTACGTTTCATCATTTGATCATAAACAATGCACTCACTTCCTCCCTTGCCTCCGAGTCCCTTGCTGAGGGCCTCCTTCTGCTGCTTCTTGAACTCCTTGGCGCGCGCGTCCATCTGCTCCTTCGCCGCCTTCTCTTGCGCCTGCAAATTTGAATATTTTTGAATTCGCGTCATAAATTCTCAATAAATTGCTCCCCTGTCAAAATTTCAACGGGATCACAAATTATCAGCTAAACACAGTAAGTTCGTAAACGTGAGTATCCGCGTACACTCTTAATCTGGAGGAAGACGCGCTCCTCGTGCGAGTCCATGTCCGTGAACGTGCGGATCTGCGCCAGGTTCACCGACTCCCTGTAATCAATGAAGTACAGTAGCCTCGCAAACAATTCGCGTCAATCAACAACTGATTTCTTTTCATCTCACACTGTGAGGAAAGACACAAAAACAAGGAGATGCATCACTGTATTGATTCGATTTTATGTATTCGATACCGTTCCCCCTCCCCTTGCTACCGTACCTGTATCCGAGTGAGACAACCTCATCGAAGGCGAACATCAGCTCGAATGCCTTCGCGAGGATCTCCTTCTCCTCGTTCGACCGGCAGTACTCGGGGATCTGCGATGATGGAGAGATGATTAACTGATTATGACGATGAAATTGTTTTGTTGAAAAGAGAAAATTCGTTCGGAATTTCGGATGCATGTACTGATTGAATACTCGTGGATCTGCATTAAGAGTATGGTGAAGAAAAGATGATACAGGTGTACGATAAGTGTGTAGATAAAGGTGACGAGGCTGGATCGAAAAAGCAGTGAACCCAGGAGTGATATGAAAGAGATGAGACACAATTTTCACTAGTTGGTAGAAAAAAAGGAAACTGGAGAGAATCAAGAGATAGTGTTCGATTACAAAACAAGATGCAAAGGTCGTATCGAAAGGGTATATTATCCAAGAGAGATATCGAAAAGGCGAAGCGCAAATTTTACAGGTACAATTATCCACACTGAAGTAAACACTGAGCGATCATAGTTTTCACACTAAACACTGTAAACTAAAGTATTCTGGTCCACGCAAACATTGCAAATCAAGTTGATATTATACAGAAAAAATGTATAATCGAAAATAACAAACCACTCTGGTGAAGAGGCGGAGCGTCTCCAGGTCCTCGAGGATGTTGGAGGCCTTCGTCGTGATCAGCACCTACAATTATTTAATTTAATAAATACAACTATTCAAAAATAAATATAATATACATCACTCTCTATAGATCCTTATACACTAAACAATGAGTCTTAGGGAGTTCAAGACTAGCCCGCGGATTTATAGTTGCGCCTAATAAATAAATAACTACCATGTAGATGTTATCGAGCGGGTGGAACACGTAGCGGACCGAGTCCGTCTCGACGAACGTGTGCTGGCGATTGGCTTTAAATTAGTTATTATATTTGTGAATCCAGGGTTCCGTTTTGTCATCTAGTTTGGTGTAGCTTGGCCCCTAACACAACAGAGCTACTACACAACTTGAGCAACTATGTCTAGTCTCAACGTTATCAAACTTACTTTGTTCAATTTGTTAATTAGCTAAACAGGAATGAATAATTCAGATGTTTTGTTATGTGTGGCACGTAATTATCTCGTTTAACGGCCTTAAACAGCAGCGCACGTTACTTTAAACCAACGTGTAGCTTGGCCCCTAACACAACAGAGCTACTACACAACTTGAGCAACTATGTCTAGTCTCAACGTTATCAAACTTACTTTGTTCAATTTGTTAATTAGCTAAACAGGAATGAATAATTCAGATGTTTTGTTATGTGTGGCACGTAATTATCTCGTTTAACGGCCTTAAACAGCAGCGCACGTTACTTTAAACCAACGTGTAGCTTGGCCCCTAACACAACAGAGCTACTACACAACTTGAGCAACTATGTCTAGTCTCAACGTTATCAAACTTACTTTGTTCAATTTGTTAATTAGCTAAACAGGAATGAATAACTCAGATGTTTTGTTATGTGTGGCACGTAATTATCTCGTTTAACGGCCTTAAACAGCAGCGCACGTTACTTTAAACCAAACTTTAAACCAAATGAACGATCCAGAACGACACGTGTATCCCAGTTTCACTGCCTACTTACAGCTGTCCTTGCCGGTGCCGACGAGCTTGGGGAAGGCATCGAGTAGACCCTCAACACGAGCACGAGTCAACTCGACGAATTGGCGAGAAACGAGAGCTGAAAATCAATAAAATGACGCATTGCTAATGAGAAATTAGGTCAGCTTGAAACACGTGGCACTACTTGATGAAGTAGGACTCAAATTAACAATAACGTACTCCCACTCAATGCGTGGTCTTGAGCAGCTATTAGCAGTACCAAAATAAAGAATCAAGTATAGGAAAAAGGGAAAAATTAATGGCAAAAACAAAGGAAGAAAAACAGAAAAGTTGGCGAATAAAATCGAACCTTTTCCCGATTTCGAGAAGATCGAAGCAGCGATTAACACCATCGTCGAGGATGCTCTGGACGATTATGAATTATTATACAAACAAAAACAATAACATATTTCGTGAAAACAACAAAAAACGAGCGAATCGCCTCGATCTAGTTGGCCAGCACGATTTGGCAAGTAGCCAGGTATACTGTAATGCAAAAATTTCAAACTGCGAAGCGTGGTGAGACCTCGAATTACTGTTGCTTGCTTCACTTTTCGTTCCTTTTGATTCTTGCTTCTCTTTACTTCCATTTTTTTCTGGTGGATATTTAAATTTACGATATTTTTTATCGCATTTTCGAAAATAGTCTTCCCAGACGTATTCCTGCACTGACAGCCAACTACTAAAATACTTTATCATGCAGCACTATTTCGATCTCTACAAGAAAGGGGAATACAGGCGAAGAATATGCGAATGGATCAATAATCAGATTACGACAATTTCTCGCTGAGAATCAGGGAGGGGGAATTCACAGGGGGACACAACATACCTAACAGGAAGAGGTGGATGGATGGATGGGAGCCTACTTGACTAATGGACGCACAATCGAGGATGGAGGGGTACGGTAGTGGGGCCAATCGATAATCGGAGGAGTATGAAAATGGGAGGGGGCGGGGCTTATTTCGGTCCGAGCATGTTCTCGGGGCGCACCCACTGGTCGAACTGCTCCGCGGTGAGGATGCCGAAGTTGATCGCCTCCTCCTGAACGGATTATCGATTAGTACGGTACGGTAAGACATACTGAGAATTGGTTGGCTTTCTTTTTTTACTATTACATTACGCTATCTTATAATTGAAACGGTCTCCGAGATTTGCACAGAATCAGAACTGACAGCCTCTCAAACAAAGAATAAGAAAGCGTGAAACCCGGATCCCCTCTCCTTCCCAACCAACCAAGGAAAGGTTAGATACGCTTAGAACCCGTTCCAGACACTGTTTCATACTTATCACTTCTGCATGTCACACCCCTCTCTGCAGCTGCACATTTCAAAAGACCTGGTGATTTCCCGTTACGAACACCCTGCATATTCTGGGCCAGAGTTAAGTTGCTAATATAAGCTTGTTCTCTTTTGCCTAACCGAACCTATTTCAATCAGCCACAATCGAGCTCCCGTGCCTACCGTACTCAATCGTTCACTCTCTCTCTACCGTACCTTGAGGGTCGTTCCGTTCTTGTGGGCCGTCTTGGCGATCTTGGCAGCGTTGTCGTAGCCAATGTGCGGGTTGAGCGCCGTCACCAGCATCAGCGACTCGCGCATGATCTGCAGTGAGGGAGGGAATTGATTGAACATCAGAATTGAGCGGTGTGCAGCTTTCTGTCATTTATAGCATAAAACATAGATGCATATACTGTGCATAAAGCATTTATAGCAAAGATGTAGCGTCGATCAACGGCAATTTGAAATTTCACGAATAACAGGATGTCGTGCAACCCGCAACCACCAGGTCTACCGGAAACAAATAGTCCTTTTTTGTGAAATTATTTTTCAAATGGCATTCCCAGGATGATCAAAGACATTTCAACATTGCTCGAATAACTGGATCTCTTGCAACCCGCAACTACCAGGTCTACATGCATCTTTCCAACAAATCTCTACAAGAATGACTCGATGTCCACGATCCCGTGGTGCACTTTCACATAACACCTGTGGAATTCCAACATCTCCACGTGGTGCGCCTCTTTCTGCCCTTTCTCCACCCGTGGTGTACCCTCTCCCTACCGTACCTTCTTGATGTTCTCCGTGTTCGCCTCGATGCCGTCCACGCAGTGCTCCGAGAAGGACACGGCCGAGTCAGCGAGCAGTCTGCAATGACGATGACGTCATATCATAGATATTTTTGATGAGTAAGGACAAGAACGTTGATGCAACATTGTTGTACACAAATGTTCGGTATTCACGACCCACGAGAATCCCACATCTACCTAGTGCGAGGTGAATCCACATTGGATTTTATTGAATTTTCGCCATACGTGCAACGTAAAAGAATTGGCCCTATGATGAAGTTGTCTATGGAATTGTCTATTCACTCCCATAAAACCATCATGCATATCCAATGCAACACAATCGCACCTGGTCGACAAGATAGTGCGCGGAATTTTTTTGTTGATCGGCACAGCACATCCCATTACCTATTCACCTTCATCCAACCACTCTACTCATCCCTTGGAATCCTTGGCACACAATCTCACCTAGTCGAATTGTAAGTTTGAGCGGATTTTTTTCTCGAGTGGTTTCAAGTAGAATATTGACTATTTACCCCCAGTTATCAACCATACCTATCCCATGCAGCCCACTCTCACCTAGTCGACAGGAGTGCAATTATTATTTTTGTACCGGCCATCCATCCCATTGCCAATTCACCTTCATCCAACCACCATACACATCCCGCGCAACCCACTCTCACCTTGTCAACTGGAACATTAAACTACGTAATTAATCTTTTCTAATTTTTTATTCAGCAGCCGAGCAACGCATTGTCTCACCGATCCCGAACTTGCAACCTCTCCGCACCTGGTCGACTAGAGCGCTAGAGAAAATTGCTTTCCAAGGTTCCATTGAAACATTGAAACAGCATTGTCTATTCACCTTCATCCAACGACCATGCCTATCGTGCAACCCGCTATCACCTGGTGGGCTTGTGAGTTAGTGTATTTTTTTCTTTGCTGTGACCACAACATTGTTGATTCGCACCCATTTAACCACTATAAATTCTAAATAAAACTCAATCCCACCGGGTGGACTGGAACATTACCACTATAGTAATTATTCTATTAACCATAGTGGAACGACAAATCATTGTATATTCACAACACTCCGGTAATATTAGTCATCAGTGCAACCCACGCTCACCTGGTGGACTGGAACATAAAAGGAGTTAATTTTATTTTCTATGGTTCAATAGACTACCATTGTCTATTCACCCCCATCCAGCTAGCATATCTATCCCATGAAACCCACTCTCACCTGCTCGGCAAGAACATTGAAATACAGAAATAAATCGTTTTTTCTTCAAACCACGACCAAGCGTTGATTGCCTGTTCACCTTAATCCGCCCTCCATAACAATCCCATGCAACGCACTCTCACCTGGTGGACTAGACCGTGAGTGGAATTGTTTTTCTAGCTTCGTAGAACATAATATCGCCTACTCACCCACCACTCCCTCTTACCCTCCTTACTGTAACCTCTCCTCACCTGGTGGACTAGATTGCGAGCGGAATTTTATTTTCGAGCGTAGTAGTACATCAAATTGCCTATTCACCACCATCCAGCTAGCAAATCTATCACATGCAACCTGCTCTCACCTAGTGGACTGGAGCACTGCCGCTTCAGTTTTTATTGTCCCCTCTTCATAAGCACCAAATAATTGACTATTCTCTCAATACTACCATTGTAACTCCTCCATGAAACCCCCTCTCACCTGGTGGACTGGAGGACGTTCCTGACGATGACCGGCTTGAACACGTTCAGCTCGAAGTGGCCGTTCGAGCCACCGACCGACACTGCCACCTGAGATGCATCTACCGTAATCACAGCTAATCGATAATACACCATACCCCACAGAATACCTCAATCACATCTAAACGCTATTCGATCATACCCCTTTCAATTTCATTACATTAATCAATTAATGAACTTCCGTATCCATCAGAATACCGTAATAAATCGATGGCCTACCATCCCCCCCCCCCATATCCCTCATACCACCGCAATCTACCGTACCTGGTTGCCCATGACCTGCGCGGCCACCATGGTGATCGCCTCGCACTGCGTGGGGTTGACCTAAACAATCGAATACCGATTAATCGATAACTACCGTATCCCGTCCTCAGTTACCGTACCTTGCCGGGCATGATCGAGCTTCCGGGCTCGTTCTCGGGCAGCGACAGCTCGCCGAGACCGCAGCTGCAAAAGGGTGTGAATTCGTAAAAGTCGTCTTGTGCACTGTACCGATCGCACCACTATTCCACACCACACTTACCGAGGTCCGGAGCCGAGGAAGCGGATGTCGTTGGCGATCTTCATGAAGGAGACGGCGAGCACGTTGAGCGCACCGTGCACCTGCAAGGGAGTACGATAGAAAACCGTTGATCACTTTTATTTTGTTTATTATCGTTGGGAGAAGGAGTAACTATCAATCTCCTTCGGCGTTCAATCTCTTCACTTCCTTGTGAAACCCCATCTCCCCATGAAAAAATGATCATTTTTCACAACCAGAAAATATTCATCCAAACAATATTCCACCCCTACCATAACCCTGCCAATCGATATTCCTACCGTACCTCAACGAGGGCGTCGTGGGCGGCGAGGGCCTCGAACTTGTTGGGCGCCGTCTCGAACGGGAGGCCGGTGAGAGAGGAGACAGTACTGAAATTAATTGATCAATATCAATGGTCATCAAAATTTTTGCTTGCATTTTTAACTAGATTCATGTAGGTTTCATCGTTGACACATAAATGGTATGTACGAAAACTTTTAGTTTTGACATGGTTTTGCACTCAAACAAAATAGTCAATAAGACAACAGATAAAAAGACATTTGTTTTGCATTTTGAACTACATTAATTTCGGTTTCATCGTAGATTATTTGGCAGTCTATGAAAGTGAGCAATGGGCAGCAGACGTGCGTTAAAAATAAGAAGTCAATCCATGAGACAAATAGGCGCATTACTGTTCCCCATTTTGTATTTCATACTTCATAGTAAATTGATCAATTGATAAATACGAGACAACCGTTCTCCAATTAGCGATAAGGCGCATTTCTGTTTCCAAAGCACTACGTCATCAAGACTACCTAGGCCAAATAATATTGTGTGGATTAACGTTACACTGAAATTTTTTTTAAAAAATAACAACTCACGATGCGACCTTCTCGGCGAAACCCTTGCGCGTGTTCAGGCCCGTGCCGACGGCCGTTCCTGCGAATGGGACAGTTACAATCACGATAACACCATCTCGTGACTATTCACTTTCGCGCTTCACCCACTGTCCAAATCAGCAACCATAGGCGCACGGTTAATGTTAGGTACTATCCAGGTCGTGAAAAATGATTTTCCCATCTTGAGATAGGACAGTTACAATCAAGATGCAACCATCCCGTAACATTCCAGCCTGTTCACTTTCGCGCTTCACCCACTGTCCAAATCAGCAACCATAGGCGCACGGTTAGTGTTATGCACTAACATGTTATCAAAAAATTGATGCACCTTGTGATTTGCAATGTTTTTATCACACCTGTCGTCTAGTTCTTTCCATTTCGCCCACGATCTGGCACTGTCTGACCGGCGAGAGAGCGTGCGGAATGGAGAGCGTAGGTCCCCCCCCCTCTCTCTCTCTTACCTCCTGCAGCCAGCTGGTAGAGGTGCGGCAGCGTCGCCTCCACGCGCTTGATGCCGTTCTCCACCTGGAGAGAGCGATCGATAATGATACCGTACCAACCCGAAATCCAGGCATATTTCAGAATATCAGACCTATAGTATTATTTGCTCATAATCCATTTTAAAAACAGACTGTTAATAGAAACTACAAGAATCAGAAGTCATCTCAAAGTTTCAAAACCCCTCCAGGCAATGTTCGGTTTCAGTCCTACGCTATAGCCAGATGAGCTACCCTTATACAATAATGTTAAAAACTTCTTTCAATACACTCTATTAAAACTTGCTGATCCAATCTACTTTCAATTCCCGACTCAGTCCTTGATCCTTCCCTACCGAATTTCCCGTTTGTATCCAGTTTCAATGTTACTTTGATATCAGCCATCGAGCACCTATAGCAATAAACGGGCCGCAATGAATCTATTAAAACTAACTATAAATATCTCCCTTATTGAAGTTAGGGAACTCAACCCAGAAGGGTGCGCCCAGTCAATCCTCGATCGCTCCCTACCGTACCCCCCCTCTCCCTCCTCCCTCCTACCGTACCTGGGTGACGTAGGCGGAGAATTCCTGTCCGAGGGTGAGCGGGACGGCGTCCTGCGTGTGCGTGCGCCCGATCTTGATGATGCTCTCGAACTCCTTCGCCTGAAAAAATTGGACAATTGCCGCTGTTCTAAACAGCTCCGCGAATTTCCTGGCGCACCAGTGTTTCAACCGTTTCCCAAAGGCGCTCGAATCACTTAATGTTTGTAATATGAGTTTCGTTCTCAACAAAACTATCATACAACATAAAATCCCGCCACCACGTGGATCGTAGGCACCCGACTCACTAGTGTTTCTGCCATTTACCAAATGCACTTGAAAGATCACTGGATAATGTATGCTGCAATTCTCTCAGCAAAATATAACACAACCCATTTCCCGGTCCTGAGCCGGGTTCCGGAATCCATCCTAATTCCCGGCTCCTCATCCCTCACCTTCTTGTTGAGCGAGTCGCGCAGCTGCTTGAGCGACGGCAGCAGACGGCCCGTGATCTGTAATTTGTAAGATTTAATTATTTATTTATTCCTGTTAATTAATGTTTCATACTTCGTTCAAAAATAGTAGTTGTTTCACCCGGTGAGCTAGCGTGTCATCGTTAATATACATTTCGTAGTCATAGGAAAACGTTGATAGACGAGGCGAAGGCGTAGCAAAAATAATATTTTCACCCCAGATCCCCACCCGGTGAGTTGTGTGTTCTCAACCCAACGTATAGTCGCATGTGATATGATTTACGCAATGATCGTCGTGAACCATGGGTAAAGTAACCGATTTTCTATTGCATTCTTTTTGCTAGCATTACTAAGAGACTATAAAATTTTTGTGTCTGTCTGTCCGTCCGTGGGTATGTATGTATGTATGTCACGCTCCTGAAATTGCTCGAAATCGCCCTTTTCGCTCGTTTCCAAGCCTAACTCCTTCAGCAAAAGACTTGTAGTGGTGATTAGAAAAAAATCGAAAATAAATTTCATCATCACTATGCAATATGACGAAATACTTTACAACGCCATTTTCTGCACTGTTTTCACCAGCAACTTGACCATTTTTTTCCACACCGTTTTCGCCAGCAACTTGACCAGCAAAAGACTTGTAGTGAAAAAATTTCCAAAAAATCGATTATTGATTTCGTCATCATTATGCAATAATCCGCCTTTCGCGTAGAACTCGTCTCAAACTAAACCAAATCGATTATGCAATGAACCAAACGACTCGTCATGAAATTCTCGAAAAAAT
>LS487818.1:58503-145495 GCA_900490705.1 Pristionchus arcanus
TCCGTTTTCGCTGGAAATTAGGCTGAATTTATTAAGTAGTTAGTTGGAACGCATTCACGCTTGCGAAAGGCTCGTGAGGCCGAGAGCGATCCGAAAAAAGTTGGGATGGAGCCACGAAGTGGCTCCATCCCAACTTTTTTCGGATCGCTCTCGGCCTCACGAGCCTTTCGCAAGCGTTTGCAGATGACTGGGATAAAACCTTAATACGCTACCCGGCGACACCTAGCGAACGAGCGAGCGCTGCGCTATTCACCTAACAAAAATTAAACTTAAAAATACGCTTTCACGATCGCGGAATGCTCGTGAGAAATAGTGCGTTCGCAAATGACTGGTTAAGCGTTGCGGAGCGTTTGCAGATGACTGGAATAACCCGGCGACACCTAGCAAACGGAGCCAGCGCAGCGAGCGTAGTTTGCTAGTTTTCCATCGAATCGAGTTGTTTACTAGACAAGGCTAATCGCTAGCTCACTGCGATCTCAACCACATCAATCACCAGCCCACTCAAACCGTGCTAATTGCACCATCTCTCTCTCTCTCTTTTCCAGCACTTCTCTCTTTTTTTCACTTCCGGTTCACTTAACAAAGCCAAGGGAAGTTGCAACAGTGAGAGTTGAGATTCGACGATACTGTATACTCAATCGGACTCGGCCAACAATAATATTTGCTCCTTATACAGGTTTAAAATATATCATTGAGAGCGAAAAGTGATACAAATGTGGCCAGTTCTTTTTCCGTTTCACTATTACGCTATACTCTCCGATTTTTTCGATTAACAATCAGTATTTCTTCTGCGTTCCAATACTATTCTTTCTTGAACAAATGGATTTTGACAATAATTGCAGCACATCACTCCTAAAATCGATAATACACTCCCCCCTACCGTACCGCTCTAGCCACTGCAATGTGCATCGCAGTAGTGAAGGTTTCGTTGTACTCATTACTACCCTACCTCCCCCACCCTCCAAAATCGATAATCATTCCTATCGCACCTCTCTGGCCACGGCAATGTGCATGCCCGTCGTGAGGGTGTCATTCTACTGCCCTACCATTCCCCAAAATCGATATTCCCCTCCTACAGTACCTCGAAAATCATTACCGTACCTCTCTGGCCACAGCAATATGCATTGCCGTCGGGAAGGTGTCATTCCACTCCCCAACATTATATGCCCTACCGTACCCCTCCCTATCAATCGATAATCCCACCGTACCTCTCTAGCAACCGCAATGTGCATGGCGGTGGGGAAGGTGTCGTTGGAGGACTGGCTCATGTTCACGTGGTCGTTCGGATGCACCGGCTTCTTCGAGCCGAGCTCGCCCCCGAGAATCTCGATCGCACGGTTCGAGATCACCTGAAGATAATTATAAAACAAACTGATATATCTTTCAATTCGATGAAACAAACTCCAAATCGCTCGGTGGAAACAGTTACGAGATGTTAGGACATAATGAATCTCAAATGCGCTTGGAAATAGATCGACTAATATTCTCCAATAGATGTCGATCATTATCATAAAAAAATTTCAGGATAAAAAAATCAAATCATGATTGGCGACTATCTCCTAGTGCGGTCGGGTTTCAACTTTTCCTCAAAAACGCTAGGTTCCATTTCGAACAATCGTGAACATATGAATATTATAAGTAACCAATATAATATCTAGATGCTCCACGACCTTTCCCAAACCACACCACCCTTCTCGCACCCTGCGCACCACACACCACGCACCTCGTTGACGTTCATGTTGGACTGCGTGCCGGAGCCGGTCTGCCACGTGACCAGGGGGAAGTGGTCGTCGAGCTTGCCCGAGATCACCTCGTCTGCAAATTAATTAATTAAACAAAATAAATAAATATACGTTTATTTGATAAAATGGCGCAAAAATGCTGAAATCTAGACAAGAAACAGCTAGGTAGATTTGTGTTTCAAGTTGAACAAGTAGGGAAAGCAAGTATCAAGCAGTCTGTGAGATGGAATTGTGATTTTGTCAAAATTTGAAGACGGTGAATGGCTCGGTTGATTTTCGTTTCAAGCTAAATACATTAATAATGTAATCCTCACCAGCAGCCTGCGAGATGGCCTCGGCGAGCTTCTTGTCCAGGCCGAACTCGGTGTTGACCTAGAATTGGATAAATGTCTTTCGTTCGATAATGACTATGAGGTGGTAGAAGCAACAAACACCCTGGTTTTGAAGACTTCTACCCAAAAACGCCCGTCGCTAAACCGACGTCATATATCTTCGTTTCCAAAGTTTTCGAGAATTCTAGAAATTTCGCTGTGCCAGCTCATTGGTGATTCTTACGCAAACGGTCTCATATTCGTTGGCATCTCGTTCATTAAATCCTGCCCGTAAGTTGTTTGATATCTTCCACGCACTATCATTCTTGATAAACAATGCGAGATAGATATAATTGCTCGAGTGGCTGACTCCGCCCCTCAATCTCACCTGAGCCGCGGCCTTCTTGAGGATGCCGAATGCGTGGATCACGGGCAGCGGCATGCGCTCTTCCGGACCGCCGATCTTGAAGTTCATCTGCGAACTGCAAAAGAAACTCATTTTCGAAAATAATTAAATCGTGCCGTTCTTTATAATTTTCAGTGTAAGCACTTTGTTCACGTTCGATGGGCGTTTGCTTTAGAATTTCTCACCGAGCTCATTTCCACACCTCTTAGGGGTTCAGAAGCGAGTGTGCCAATCTAATGCGTGTTAGTTTCACGTGCGTTCAGGTCAATGTGGCTTGGAATCCCACGGTGAAACACAATACCACTCTCTCGAAACTTGTGACGCTTTCATCACGCGTGTACTCATCGATAAGTTTCTTTATTGAATTGGGAAATTCTAGCTGTTCTCACAATCTTAGCTGACGTCAGTGCTAGAAACAACGCAAACATGTTATCGCATTTGCTGCTGTCTTCCCTCAACCTCCAAACAACATCCACTCATCGCAGTGTTTGCAATGGCTTGAAAGTAGTCTTTCCAAGAAAGATTTTCGCGTCTCTAGTCATGTAGGGGGCCTCTTCTCACATAGGGAGACACACGCAGCAAACACTTCCTAGTAAACAACTTATTTTTAGCAGCCAAGCATGGCTGCCTTAGCAGCAACTAACGTTTTGTGCTCTCGGAGCACAGACTAGACGCTTTATTTGAGTGCATTTTGGCAGATATTGAGCGTACCGAGCGGTCTGCGCGCCATAGTAGCGGTCAGCGGGCACCTCGAGCTCGCCGAACGTATCGCGTTCCTTGCGGACCTGAAATGCAACCGAAATTGTACTGAAATTGCATGAATATTGTCCAAAAATGGCTATTTGTTGTCGATAGACAAATAAAGTCGAGTGAAATCGCGCGTACCTTTCCAGAGCTGGCCATTCTTGCCGAGTTTGAGAGAAGGAGTGAGCGGGCGGAGAGACTAGCACGCAGCATGACTCTCTTCTCTCTCTCTGCAAGGGGAGGAGAAAAATTCCAGTTACAGTATACTGCAGTATATGGCACGTAAACAACGGAATTGCGCGGGAATACGGGACAACAAAGAACTCTGCATGTCTGCCACTCGAGAATCGCGATTCAAATAGTGAGAAGGTTCCAGAGCAGCTCAAAGAACGTGCAAAACGTGAGAGAAAGCAGGGTAAATGGCAGAAACGAGAGACAGAGAGAGGAATTTCCGCATTTTTGACTTCATCCGGCGTTTGCCTCAAATTACCGTAGTCTGAAAAGTCTCCCGTTCGCTTTTGGTGCTGTTATGAACTGATTTTATTACCTTTTTGTTGAGATTTTTCTCTAACATTAAATTGACATTTTGGTCCACATTTATTATGATGAACACTTCAGATGAATGTTCACATGAAAAAAAAGGTGGAAAAAAATGTGAGGTACGGTAGGCACGGGAAATCATCTCGAGATGTGATATCTCCATTGTGTATGAAGAACGAGTAGATAGGAGGAAAGTGTGAAAACTCTCGGTTTCCCGAGAAAAAGAATGTTCCTCACCTTGATCTCCATCGTCTTCGCCTACCCCGCCGTCTGCGATGCCTCCCTCGTTGTCCTCCATGACCATCATGGCCTCGTCGTTGGCATCTTCGGCTCCTACTTCGCCTTCCAGATCATCGATTCCACCACGTCCCCCTTCTTCCTCGTTGCCCTGTCAAAGATCTCGATAGTCCAATAGTTTTAATAGACGCTTCAGATAATTTCCTTAATTTTTCTCGTAAAATCAAAATCGATACAACTGTTTTGGATAGCAACCTCTCAATCAGAGAAAATCCTGAACAAATCACGCTGCGTGATTCACGCACCTCAACGGAGTCTACGTCACTATCCGGACCATCGAATCCATCGTCTCTATCATTCTCGAGGGCAGCCTGTAAACGATCACTATAGTTCAATTACTACCTTCACACACTGCAGACAATAAAAACAAATTACCATCTCCATTTTTTCTTTCTTTTCTTTCTCCATTTTTCGGATCATCTGTAGTGAGTACGGCTTTCGCCTTCTCGGTCCCCTCTTTCCTGCAATAGTGCATTAAATATTGGACAGTACTTCATGCTTATTTTGGCAGTGTTTTCTGTAGACGCTGTAAAAATTAACCCTTAACTTCAAGTAAAAATATTGCTTACTTTCGCCTTCGATCTTCTTCCTTTTGTGGTCGCATTTGAGACATCGGAAAATAATTGATATACATTGAAATTGTATTACTCTCCCATAAATACACTGAAATAAGCATACTTCTCATTTCTGGTCGTGCCAGAAGTGCCATCCTTTCTATTCCACTCTCTGTCGTACTCTATCAATTCACAACCACCATTCTTGCATCGTCGTTTCTGCAATGGAGTTTTCGTTTTAGTGAAAATTTCACGCTTGCTGCAGTTTCGTTGACAATCTTTGGATCCCAGCACGTTGAAGGGATCAAAGATCAGGTTTATAATTAGGGGCCACAACGCAGGTAGACGATTTTACACTATGGAGTCAAAAGTATGTTCAAACTATCCCTCATGGACCCAATAACATCATGTTTTTTACCGTCAGTCGACATCTTTTCTCTGAGGCGCGCTACAGCTCGAGAAGTACGCGCGGGACGTACTGGGGAAGAGGGGGAAAGGCGAGACGAGAGGGAAGGGGGCGGAGCCTAATTTGCGTGTGTCTCTCTCCCTCCTCCCGCTCTCTCGCTCGCCTCCTCCCGCGCATTTTCAAACAAAAAGCGCACCCTTTTAACGCATGATAAAAAATCTAATTTTTTCTCTAAAATTCCTAAAATATTCGAATTAGTCGAAAAATTACTGCCCAAACAAAACTTTCACATGGGAACCCTTCAAAACGACCTATTCCCTTCTTTTAAATGCAAATTTGACCTAATTAGTGATGTTATGCAAATTTTGGGCAGTGCTCAATCGATTCGGGACCGTATTAGCTATCCAGAGCAACTTCGATCGAGAGATTTCGTTGAGAATGAAGCTTGCGCTTTTGCTTTCTCGCTTTTTCGCGGAATCATGTCGGACTAAAGTGGGCGGGGCTAGTGGCCCCTAATTATAATCTAAAAAACATGTTACTGACCATATTCCTAATCGCGGATTCCGAGCTGTGTTAGTATCTAAAAATATTATATCGGTATTTAGCGCGAGTTATCAATTGTAAATACTCAATCAGAAAAAAATAATTTCAACATGGAAAAGGAAGAACTAACAAAAAACGATTCTGCAGAAATATTCAACTATATATTAGTCCCTTATAAAGGCGTTGTTATCTAATCAAACCGAGCTCCACCCCTTCTCAATATCTGTGCAGTAGAATTCTCGTCTCTTCATTTTTCCCTATCTATCTCCAGTAAGAGAAACAAGAAAGCTTTGCTAAATGAGATAGACATCAATCTATCTATCTGTGCCACCGGGTTTCCTTTGTTGAGCGACACGCCGATTGATAGCGGATCTTCGGATATGCTGATCGTTCAAAATTGTTGTGCCATCCAATGAGATGCCATTGACAATGTGTTAGCTAAACGAGAAACGAGAAAAACTGTCCGGGAGGAGAGGATGAGAGGAAGTGGACCTAATCGGGTGTTAGAGCAACAGATACCAGGCGGGAGAGTGATGCCATCCAAGAAGTGGCTTTCTGATCGAGGCCTATCAGAGAAGTTGTGTGTTTCTCATCTCGGTGACCGTATCGGATGTCTCAAAAGACTCTTATTAAATGTCCTTAGGCTAACTTTAAGAATCTTTTTTGCATGTATGAACAATACGACTAATTGAAATCTCTTTATTCTTGCACTTACTCGGGTTGTTTTTCAACACTCGACAGATTTCTGAGAGAAACAAGGCATTTGAACCGGTAAAAGGAATACATTCTCGTTGCTATAAAACAAAAGTGAACAATTTATGGACCACAGAAGACAATTATTCTAGTCTATCCTCAAAGACTATTCGTGTTGTTTATTATTCTCACCCGTAGCTACGGTAGATCATCGGATTGTGTGGGGGGAAAGGGCAGAAATCGATACGGGTTACGGTAGGCGAGCACACTACGGTAGAAGGGAACGGGATTATGGACTGGCTCGTAGATGATGTGCGAGCTAATTCGATATTCCACAGAAAGCTTCCACGGAGGGGGTACGGTACATACACACAAGACTACGGTAGATACATGAAACTAGTGGAAAAATACTATCAAAATCACAAATAGGTATCAATCAATATCACAGACAAGCGCAGTGGTGTCACAGGGAGGGGTACGGTATCCGATATATACGATGTTTATTGTGCGGTGAGTATCTCGAGGGAGGGGCACTTTTCTTCAGGCAGTAGACGGCATCGCGAACGTCGACGACGAGCTCTGCGTGGTGTGATCATTAGTAAACGTCGCCCTCAGAAATCTTGTCAAAACTGCATTGCGTGTAATAGTAGTAAACCTCACCACCGACACCTGCTTGTGGTGTCCCGTGCCGACGTCACGGCGCTCGCCATCGTCGCCAAAGTGCGCGCGCAGCTGCTCGATCGGGTTCACGAACACGTTCTCTAGCCTGGAATTTGGTGTGGTGTGTGATTTACTAAAGGTCGCCTGTCGAAATTTGCATTGCGTGAGGCGGATTCTCTCACTTTCCGGGTACGATGTTTTCCTCCAGCCAGGCGACCAGTCGGAAGTACGCATAATCGTGCAGCACGGACTGACGACGGTCCATGAACAGATCTGACTCGGCGTACGCGTGGTAGGACCTGGAAATGGGTACGGTAGCTAGGATTATCGATTGATTTGCCGTATTTTAATTTCCACCGACGGATAATGTGGACCAATGTATACTATGGTAAGGGATACTGCATTCTATTCATCTAATGGTAGGTTAAGATTCCGCCTGAAGGTCCCTTTTTCCTTTTTTTTGTGCTCTTTTTTGCTTTTCCTTCCATCGTTTCTAGGCGATCGCGCATTTGTGTTGCTGACGTATGAGAGAAAGGAAGGAGAGAAGGGAAGGAAGGAAGGAGGAGGGGAGGAAGGATCTAAGAGGAGCGTTCCTTTGATTTACTGACGTAGGAAAACAAAGAATGCTCATCCTCTAATTTCCGCATGATTGCAGAACTTTAGATCAAATTGGAATGATATCACCGAAGTGGAGTAGTCAGAACAAAAATAGCTTCGCATTAGTTCGAATGCTTGTCGGAAAATAGATGGAAAAATATTTCCAGTCCAATTTCATAGGTGCACTAAAGTTGCGATTATTCAAGTGCGAAACAACGAACGTCCAATTTTACGCTTCAATTGCGCCTACTTTTCCGCTATTTTCGATGTGGAATTTTCAATCAACTATGATTGTTAAACTATGAATCATTATTCTTTGAAACATATTTAGAAATACAAAATGATCATAGTCTATGATCATTTTGTATTTCCAAATATGTTTCAAGAATAATATATTCCCTGAAGAATACATTCCGAGCGATTTCGTAAAAATTCGTCACTTAAAAAATAACTTACGCGAAAATGAGTGTCGTCAGCCAGTGCGCGATCACGACGTCGATGGTGTAGTGCGTTCTGTGAATTGACAAACGTCGGCTCTGATACACAACCTTCCTCTTACCTCGACACGATCATGCACGTCATGCCAGCGTATGCGAAGCAGTACGGCAGCACGCGCAGTAACTAGAAAGAGATTGGTAAACGTCGTCATCGCTCACGCTGTCGACTTTTCGACAGGCGACGATTCGTAATGCTCACCCGCCACTTGGCCGGCAGGTAGTGCGTTACCGTGAGCAGGCACACCATCATCACGAGCGTGTGCCCGGAGAAGAGCATGTCTCCGCACAGCATGCCGTCCTCGCCCTACAATGTGTGCACTGATAAACGTCGCCTCCTCACACTACGTCGAAAATTCGAATGGCGACGATTACTGATTTTAATTTTCAAAACACGACACACCCCTGATAGCTTTGGCGAGTCCTCTTTCTGGACCTGAAGAGGGCGTGCATTGGAAAGAGTGTCAGTGCGGGGGTAAAGATCAAAGACCAAAGATCAAAGATCACCGTACCTGGAAGCCGAATCGGACCGTTTGTTCGCCCCATCGACCCATGAATCGGTCGAAGGAGAAGTTGGAATCGCGCTGTCGGCATCGCTTCGCGTTGTCCGAGTAGCCTGTAGAGATCAAAGATGAAGCTAATTGATAAACGTCGCCGCCCCACACGACGTGGAAAACTCGATTGGCGAAATTTTCGCCTGATATTTCCCGTAGAAAGAGATTAATTTTTCGGCTGGCTATCTTGCGAAAGTCAACAGTGTACCCCTACTCGGGGTTGATATGCGCTCGATGAAACATACTTCATTCTCTATTTCGGTCCCCGAATTTTCATCTTATTTTGCCTCCATTATTCCTCGTCAGCTTGGCTCCTTGGAACCAAACCCGTCATAGGATCGTCACAACCCATTGTCCTTTCCTGGTTCCCGGGCCCTGAGCGTCATCAAGGTTGTTAACCTTGAGCAGTTGAATGGTAAGGCCTGAATCTCCTAGTTTCACTAGGTATCTCGCCTCTCTGACCACTTACGCTTAGGTTCTAAGCAAGACGATGGGATGTTTGCTCAAATTACCCATTCTGGCCCCTTGTTCTTTCCCTTCCTTCCTTTCCCTTCCCAGCATCCTCGCTCGAGATCTTCAGCCGTTACCAGGAGACGTCCCTCGAATGGCCTGACTCTCTCCATTTTGCGTGCTCTCTCGCTCAATCCGGCCAGGGACGCATCTCACTACGTAAGCCGACCGGCGAAACATCTCGCCCTATTTCACGATCCCATCCATCTCCTTCCCTTTCCCGGCTCCATGGCAGCGAATCTTTGTGTGCATGCAAGCGGCACAGAAGGGAACGATGGGTCTTAGATGGCTACAAATCCTCTTGACTATCTTCAAATCATTTTTTGGGCAACGCTAACACAAAAATGATTTGCATGGTATTTCATTCTTCAATTATCTCTACATGCGAACAATCGGACCACTATTAGAGACACCGTACAAGCAGATAATTCGATTGATAAGCATAATAAAATCGGAAATCTTTTCAAACCCCTCAAACCCTCCACACCCCGAAAGCGTCAGCAGTTTAGCAGACATCGCTGCTTGATTGATTTCTCCACTTTCATTTCTCTGCCTCTCTCAATACCGCCCAATCTCTCGCCCACTCTAACCTCTTAGATACCCAAAGCACTCGCCGCATGATGGATGGCCGTACCCTCGGTAATGACGGGAATGTTTGGACCCAGAGTAAGATCGAAAATCGGTGACTTCCGTTTCGGAAAGATGACGTCATCTGGTGCCTTCAGTAAGTAGGGGTGTTCCTCTTTTTTTCGGCGAAAACAACAAATTACGAGTGACCATTTTGGCGTCTCTTCACGTCACTTGACTCGTTTTCCGGAATAGCAGCTCGTTGACTAGTTGGGTCGTTTATTCCAGTGGCAATTCCGTCAGCCGGAAAACAGAACCCGGACGCACTAAACCCGGCCCCGGCCGACCCACTCGTCAAACGCATTCCTGCGTCTCTCCCTTCTCTGAGATCTCTAGTAGGTTAGAAACTGCGAGAGAGCGTGCGAAATGGAGAGAGCAAAACTTCAGGAGTAGTCCCCTTCTAATGACCACAACAGTTGTCACTGCACGTCCCTCAAACGTCACACAACTATCCTCTTTCCACACTCTAAATTAGCCCCAGGCCAGAGTTTGTTTGTGTAGATAGATACGACTGGCGATCTACGAAAATGTCTTCTTTGAAAGGGCGTCGCTCGGAAATTATCGGCGCCAATGATCAGGCGCTTTGTGAAAGAACCCTATTGAGGGGAAAGGGGGAGACCTAATAGCCCTGGGCCCACCATAAATAACCACTGCATGGGCCCGAAGCATGTGCATGCCTCACCTCAACTATTTCTCCCTATTTTCCGCAGTCCCTCGGCCGATTTATCGCTTCAGTTACCCATGACACGAGAGGGGCATGCGTTGCATGTCATGAGTGAGGCTACTAGATACACTTCCAGTAAGGAATCAGGAACCAGAGATCTGGGCCCAAGATGGAACCATGGTACTCGACCCACGAACCAGCTTAGCGGGCTCCCCCAAAAGCGTTGACCTACTCCACATGCCCGCTGACCGTGTGTTCTCTATTCGCATGAGTCACCTAAGTCCCCCCTTCTTCGCTACTCTAAACTCGATTGAGAGAGAGAGGAGGAAAACGCACCCTCCACTTTCTCGAAATTATGTCGGTCGGTCTGACTCAGTTGACCTAACGACAACAACAATTGAGTGGAGGGGGGGGGGAAGTGCTTGAGACTTTCACGTGAAGTTTCGCTCGATCGATCAAATAGAAAGGATCGGAATGTGATTTCAATTTCACTTGAAAATCTTCACTTTGCGGAATAGGGTGAGATGAGTTTCAGACAGGTCACATAAGGATAAGAAACAAATTGCGTTGATCATCCTATGGACGGTATTAAACACAAATTATACACATTTTGGGCGGGGTAGAGCAATATTTGCATACCAAACGCCTTTTAATCGATACCCCTGACTACCGTAATCACTTCCGTAAAGGATACCTGGCGGTAGCTGGGTGGCGAGCAGCGTGACGCTGCGCATCGAGTAGAGCGTCGCTGCGATGAAGAACACTCGTCGGAGTACTGTAACACGACAAATGAGCGATCGAGAACTGACTAATTTTCAAGATACGTTATTCGATCGATAATTGATCAATTATTGATTGTCTAGGAGTGCTGTAACAATCAATAACTGTCCAATTATTGACGAAAGGTCATTTTTATGCACCGGGTTACGGTATCCGTTCGATAACATATTATATTCCAAGCCTGATTACGATATTCGAATCGCAAACTGACTGGTGAATCGGCTCTGGTGGAAGAGGAGCAGCAGGAAGAGGCAGGCCAGGCAGACCGAGACGAGTATGTCACCGAACTGGAGATAAGAAAACGATATTACCGGGGTACAACCCTACCTAAACCAGACAACATCTATCATAATCAATAATACTGTAATAATATGGTAATCGATGTTATCTTATCATTACAGTAACCACACAGTAATTGATACCACCGTAATCACAAGGCAGCTTGGACCAAAGTCTGCCGTCATCGATAATAGAGTATGCTACCGTATTCCTACCGTACCTTGGCGGCGATGGTGATTTCGGGGACGAGTTTGAATACGATGTCGGGCAGCGGCTCTCTGCAAGGTTGATCTTTGATCTCTGGTATTTCCATTCTTACACATTTTCAGCTCTGTATTTTACTTGGATCAAGTGTCCGAACATTGTTGCTTTCCCTATTCCCTACAATGTTTGTTTTCTAAGTTTTCTAAGTTGTTTGGGGAGTCGTTACAATGTCTAGAACACTGTTTTCTGGTATCTTCGAGTGCAGCTGTTTTCTTTGTCTATGATACTTCCCAGAACACTAGGGAGTCATTCCGATTCCGAGTCCGTTGTTGTCTGATAGTCGTTGTCTGATAATTCGTGTACCCAAACTAGGGATTAAAACCCGAGCTAATGTTGTTTCCTTTTGTTCCAGACAGATTCTCTTGATTCCCAGAAGCCCCCGAACACTGACGGCCCATTGCCGAACGCTCATCCCCTCCCCTTCCCTTTCTATTTGTTGCTCCTCTGTGAGACTCCTCTCCGATTTCACTTGTTTTGTCGTCTTTCTCTCTTCTCCTCTTTTTTCCGTCCCTGCCCAGACTCGTTTAGGCCCATGGACTCCTTCAATTCAAATCCCTCCGAGAACAGAAAAGCGAGAGACAATGAATAACTAAGAGAGTCAGACTGCTGGTCTCGCTCACAACCAGAATCGGAAATGTGGTGGGCCGAGCGAGCGAATGAGAAGGCTATCCTAAGCCTTTAAAGAAGCAACACATACTGCAGGAAACTATCGACCACACGTGCCACTATTTTGCAGGTACTCTAACGAGGGCCAGCTTTCGAACAAAACGACTCTGAAGGAGGAGGCTAATAGATACGCCAAGGTGGGCTCGAGCCCCTGAGAAACGTCTGAGGTTTCAACTATCACAGCTAACCCCTGGTCCAAAGTGAGCCCTCAGAGGGCTTAGAGGGGGAGGCAACACGTACCACTTCCCAGGGCTCTTTGGCATAATCCCATTCCGGAGTCACTTCCGCCTCGTGATTTCTATGTTCTAGCGTAGGTGAAAATACTGCGTAGCATCCCCGTGATCGCTCACCAGTAGAGTTTTAGGAACTTCTCTGTTTTTGGTCCTGGCTACAACCGCCACAGTGGTGAGTGTAGGGAATCAGAATGATGGGGAGGGAATACTGTACTAGAAAAGACTGGGTCGTATCCACTCTGCCGAGTTGTATCCACTCTACCCGCCGATCCGACTCACATTCAATGTGGCTGTTGCTGGACCAAAACTGAAACATGCCTACACTATGTCATCAGTAACAATATAGCGCAATAGTCTCAGACGGCATGCGAAAGGATCGCTTGACCGCTGTCATGCCACCACAGACCTATCAATCTCGATCCTCGTGCTTTCCTGCTCGCACCCCCTCAACAAACCAGCAGACACGATCGCACTCGAGGGAATTATGGGGGTGTTGCGTAAGACTGACCACTCCTTCATCCTTTGCTCTTGTGTTCTGGTCCCGTGGGTCCATTCCATCAATGCTAGCTCGTCCTGGTACTATGGTACTATGGTACTCTAGCCCTCTTTGGTTGAACCTAATTTCGACTGATTCAAACCCGGCCCTTGCCCCATCTAAAAAGTGTCTCGATCTAGGCCGCGCGTCACAATTCGTTTGGCGATGAGCGAACGGACGGACACTCCATGGAAATCATTCACAATGTTCTCTCTGCGTCTCTTCATTTCCCATGCTCTCTCGCTTTCTCTAACCGACGAGAGAGTGCGCCAATAGGAGAGACGAATCACCCGAACACACAATGCAATAGCTCGCCCAATCTGAAGGGGAAAAACGGTTGAGGGGGGAGAGATCAAAGGGAGAGAACCCCGTCTCCTCCCAATTCGGATCATTGCACGCAAAAAGCGCGAATTCCAGCGCGATATCGAGAGTGTCTAGCTTTCCCCCCTTGTGTCGAATTTCGACAGGGCGACCTCTCGGATACGTCGCTCGCTCGCACGCACTCACGCACGCAACGTGAAAACCAGCTAGCGGCAAACAAATCACTGGGATCAGGATGCGATTGTTTGATGAGAAACTGAGAGTAGCACAGACTAGACGCTTTTTGGCAGAGGTCAATGACAAAGTGAAAAGTTCAAAGTTCAAAGCTCAAAGATCACCCACCGCCCGACAAAGTCGTGAGTATACGCGAGTACGGCCCAGTTCGACAGTCCGGCCAGGCCGAGAAACACCACGATGAAGACTACCTGCAAGGGCCGGCAATTAGCAACCGGAAACGCCGGCCCTATTGAAAATCGCCAACATTTCGAGAGCCGTCGAATAGAAGACGGTTCCGGAACCCGGTTCTCACCTTGCCGACCTCCCAGTGGCCGTGCGCGAAGCCGGCGCCGACGCTGCGGGCGCCCATCCTGCAAGGGCCGGGAATTAGCACAAGGCCGGGAGCCGGAGCCGGCGTCTAGGCGTCAGTAGGAAACCTCCGGCTTTGGCGCTAGCTAATTAATGGCGTGCGTGCGACGTTTCCTACTGATACCAGAACGGCGGAGCCGGCAAATCTTGATCGCTGTCATCGTCAGAGCCGTCGAATAGGAGCGGGGACCTCTCGCGCGGTGAGGAGGAGGAGGGACGAATGGGAGGAGAAGAGGAGGAGGCAACCGCCCACATTGCGCGCGCGCACCCCGAATGGCCGCAAATTGCGAAAAATAAAGTCGAAAATTGGCAAATCGCAATTTCGTTAATGAAAAACAACGTGCGAACGAAGAAATTGAGGTTCTTAGTCAGAGTTTAAAAGAAAAAACAACATGGCTAACAATTGTAAGAGGAATTTCCGTTGAAAGGTTCAAAATTCTTTGCTAGTGCTTATTCACTGTTTTCGATCACAAAGCGAAAGTTAGTCAGATTCCCACCTTAGCTCGCTCATATTTTCGTCGTTTCTCTACAGCAAGTGATCAAATTTGAGCAGCATTTGCGTCACCTCTAGTTGTAAAGCGATCAAATTTGAATTCGCGCCAGATTTACAAATAATTAGCAGCGCTGTCGAAATTTCGACAGGACAGCTTACCGTACCTCGTTTCGCTCTCCTCGCTCCTCGCCGACGACAGGCCCTCCTCCGCACTCTTCACGTCTTCCTCGACGCTCGACGACCCGGACGGCGGACCTCCTCGAAAGTGGGCGTGGCTTGGGGCGGGGCCGCCTGACAACCCTCCAAAGTGGGCGGAGTCAGCGCCGAGGGCCGTTGCCTGCGGCGACGCAGCAGACGTCGACGCCGGCCACGTCTGCCAGTCGTCGCTGGTCATCTGGAATTAATTCAAATTTGAATTCGCGCCAGAATTTGAGATAAGTAGCGGCGCTGTCGAAATTTCGACAGGCGAGGATAAAGTTAGGGTGGAGGCAAAGTATGTGAGATAGTGAATGAGCAACCCGTTCACATGTGTGTGCAAGTGATCCCATTCCCCACTCTCTCTCTCAGTTCCAAGCTCGCCAAATCCCTCCCCTCCCTCATCCTTGACATTCCTGCCTGCCAGATGCTCTGCGAAATATCACACGAAATTGATGAGTCAGAAGGTAAGCGCTTCCGGAACTCAAAAAACAATCAAGAGCCGTAACCCGAGCCGGGTTTAAGAGGTTCCGCGCCGTTAAATATAACACGCAATCAGAGATCGGGCGGATCACGGGGCTCCGTCAAATCTGGTTGAGCGATGAAGAAGACAAATGTTGATCAACAGTGGTTTTGTGCCCGGCGGGGTTAGAGGGCAGAGGGTGGAGGGGGATAGAGGGAGAGAGAAAGAGAAGAAGAATGGGGGAGTAGGACTCAGAGGAGAGTTTCTGGAAGGAGCAGGGCAGGCGAGAGAGCGGGGGAGATTGAGAGGGACAGAGAGGCGAAGAAATAAATAGACTGGAAAAAGTGAGTGAGAGAGGGCTGTCAGCAACGTACGCAATGGGGAATGAGACAAGGAGAACTATGGCCCCGACTATCTCAGGGTGCACTTTGGGTTCTATGGTAGCCTGGAAGTTATGATAACATTTACTTTGAGCACTACCACAGCGAGGGTTCAACAGTAGCGAGAGCTACACAAGAAGTTCCGATAGCTTGGGTTCTATCGCTGGTACTTGGGGGCACTCCATGAATACATTTCAGATAGGGTTGCTTGGATCACCCAGAGTTTCATAGCGGACGAGAGTTATGCCGGGGTGCACTTTGGGTTCCAAGGGAGTGGTACGTGTTTGTGCCAGGATAACTGCATATTGGCAGTGCACTTTATCGGGAGCCGAGGCTATTCAGTTTACGACGACTCAGATGTGGACTATACGCTATTTACTCCTACTGCACTTTTGGTTCTACGGACAGGCACGGAAACAATTACAGTAAATATACACGGAGAGTCGGAACAACATCGTTAGCTAGTCGGAACTCACATAGTAGAGTTTGAAATACGGGTAATCGTCTCTTCCTTCCTCGTACTCTATCACCGGTTAGTTTTGATGAGATTGCACGAGGGATGTAGAGACGATTACCCGTATTTCGACTCTACCAGTTAGTTCACATATTTACGCCTATGATTTCGCTCGCCCTATATTCTGAGGCAGACTGTGCCCTATCTCTGGTCCTATCTATTTCAGGCACGGCCGTTGTATTTTGTGCGATTCTGCAGTCGCTGACTGATTGGAATGACAACAACATCATAACTGCAGTCTGACGCAATTTCTACGCAATTATTCGCATTAGCGTCGATGGAAAGCAAGTTAATTCGAATAAATTTGCGATTAATCGTGAAAATAACCAAATGTCATTTCAGGATTTCAACCTGAATTGACATTGAGACAGATGAACTATGCCCCATTGTCAGGTGCACTTTGGGTTCAAGAGAGCCGGTATCAGACGAAAAACACCAACACTGCCCAGTGAAAACACGTCGATATCTGACGGCAGTAATAAATATCCACGTCTAACTCTCCATAAGAGCAAATCACATAAAATTACGAGTGAAATGCTACGTAATAAGTATTTTGGAAATTTATTGCCAGCTACTGTAAGTTACTGCCAGCGTAAAAATATTCGAAAAAGGGAATATTCAGGATTATTCAAAATAGGAAGGCTGTTCCACGTTTGTTATAGTAAGATAGGTAACCAATACGTCAAAAGTTTCCAGACCAACTCATCGAAAAGAAAGGCAAAAAGGGAGATTGAAAATTTGGAAATGATGAGAGAGAGGGAATGAAGAATGCTCCTCTCAATTTCGAATGCTATTTCATCAGACACTACCATTCCGTTCGGAAATTAAGAATTGCCACGAAAAATGGCGTGGGCCTCTATTTTCTATGCAGAGAACGTGAATTATTGCCATTTACGATGTCTGCAAGGGAAAAGAAGCAGCAAAATGTGGCATCTTCTCTCGTTTCGAATTCCTTGCGCTTGTTTAGACTGGCTGACGATTCATATTGTAAAATGACAGTGTGATTCAGCGGATAGAAAGTTGCATCGTGGAGGATAATTGAATGGAGAATCTAATTTACTGAAGAACTTTCGGGAGAACGCGCATACCGAAGTGAATAACTGACTCATTTGAAGCAACTGGACAGCTAAACAGCGGATTCTTGAGTAAACATAACACACTGTTCAAATGGTTTCCATCAATGGCGAAATAAGTATGAGTGAATCACGCAAGCCGGCTTTGAAATTTGGTAAGTTTTCGAATTCGCTTCGAATTCTTTTAGAATTGACTCAGAAATGACGCTATTGCAGAATTGGTAAGCAATAGTTGCAAAATGTCGCTGCTCAAAGGCGAGAACCTATCGCAAAGCTCGAATAGCATAGTCACACCATTACGGAAAAAGGAGAAAAAGAGCTTTTCCGAGTAGCCAGCGATTTCATCTGTCGTATATGATAGAATAATTATGCGTGAATCACACAATGCAGTGGCAAGCTCGATTTAGGCACGACAATACGGGGGAGGAGGCTACTTTTCCCACTGTCCAATGCCCTTTCAGCCTATTAGACTAAGCATAGGTCGCGCTGAATGCTGCAAACATCATTATTCGCCTAGAAAACTCGAAACGCGAGTTCGAAACCGTCGCATGACGCGTTCGAAGAGGCACGTACTGGTCACAACAATACAGGGAAGTGGATGAGAAAGCTCTCTCGCAAAAATTTCTTAATTCCTAAAAGGCAAGCTACTCCAATGGGTGAAAGTCAACGGCTAAAATAGAGGATTTTTAGGGAAGGCGTGAGCACCAAAACCGTTCTTACAATTGCACTGGCCACAACAATACGGGTGAGGCAGCGAGAATTTATTCGAGTAGCCCGTAGCTCAGCCTTTGGCTTTTCTAATGGTAATAATCAAATAATAGTGAGTAGTTGGGACGCCAAAACTGTTCGGACAAGCCCGGAGCGTCACAACAATACGGGGGAGGAAGAGAGAACTTTCGCGAGACTAGCGACAACGAACAACATGCGAGTAAGCCATTAGGACTGTTTTCTCCCATGCCTCGTGCCGCCACAGAAGTTTTGTATCCCCATCTCTCGACTTCCCCCAACATGTGGCTACTACTGGCTATCAAATGCTATTTACTAGACAAATCATGTCTCAATCACAATTATAGTAGGAACCAGGGTTGAAGAGAAGAAAGATGACTGCTGGGACTGGGAAGAAACTAAAGAAAGACTTCCCAGCGAAAACTCACGACAATACGTGAGAGGGAGACCTGTGCGAATGATTATGAAAGACCGTTTTCTCGATGGTCTGGGTGGGGTATTTTGCATCTCTACCCACTCCCCTACCTTCCCCTCTCTCTACCACTTGCTACTTGCTACCTCCATTCGACAGATCTCTCTAACCGAAGAGACCTTTCTTACCTCCACCATCTAACTCTGCTATTTTACTTTCTGCAGTTCTCAATCTCCTCTAACCTACTCGTTAGCGTGTAGGTTAACCAATGAGATGGCACTAGAAAAGAAGAGACACAGTCCACTATCTTACTTCTTTGAATGCTCTTTGAGTGGCGGACACCATTTTTGCAATGCTACTTTGGGGTCAGACAGAGCGAGAGAGAAGTGCTTTTCTAGACAAAGAGACGGTAAGTCTGAGCGCAAAACCTACTCCTAAATGACTCACGCGCGTACATAATTAGCCACACAAAGAACGGTTTGCGACCAATGGATAACTTTGAGTGAGGATGAATATTCGAATTTTTTTCCGAGAAAGTTGAAAGGTTGGCAGGGAAACTGTTAGCTTTGGTTAATACTCTAGAATTCTCACTTATTTGAGTCTTGAAAGATAATTCTAATGGAATCGCATACCGCATACCAACCGCATTATATCAAGAGCGTGAAACACATCACAGATTCTGGAAGAACAAGTGGAGAAACCTCGTTGTTGGAAACACTTGAGCGCAGTTTTCGAGAAAGTTGAAAGGTTGAAAGGTTGACCTTCGCGCGGCGCGTAATTGTAGCGTTTTGAAGTAGCGAATGAACTGGTTTGAACAAAGCATCGGAAATCTCGAAATTGTTTTTCTCTGCTCTCGAGATACTGACAGGAGACGTTAATTTATTCAACAATACGCTGGGATTTATTCTAGACAGCGTCGAGATTGATTTATATTTTACCGGTATGCCTAACAAAGCATCGGAAATCGCTACAATTTTAACCATAGAGTCGTTAAGATTTCTAATTCGCGACAAAGAAATTCAGATAATTATTTTCGAAAATACCGCTACAATAATCCCCAGGAAGCCGGGTAGGAAGCGAAAACATAACACACACAGATTGCTGTGCTGCTGTTGACAGTTGGAGGGAGGGAGGGAAGGGGAGGGAACAGTAAGGGATTCGGAGATTACCGAAGGGAGGGGGGGACAACGGTGTTCTCTGGGTAGACAGAGAAGGGAGAAAGTGTGAACTTATGGGAGAATCAGACTAGCAGACAATGTAGATGAGAGATTGAGTGAATCAGAGAGCGACAGTCTGTCTATCAGCCAGGAGAAATTATGGAGAGGAAAATCCGCCAAGAGCAAAGAACGTGGAAAACAGTGAAAAGGAAGATGACAACCAGAGAAAAGTTATGACAAATTCAGACATTTTTTATTTAACTTCGAGGCGTTCGAATACTGACTTCTCTTGCATTCTCTGACATTTTAGCCCGTGATGAAACGCAACTGAACTTATCATCGTAAAACGAACGATGGGCTCCCACTTAGACATTCTGACTTCACTCTTGATTAGTAATAAACAAGTCAATAGCTGGTAAATAGCTGTTTTCGACACTCTATTGATTACTATTTATGATCTGAATTCTAAGTTGTCATTCAAATGTGTTTCCTACCCCATGATTAAAAGGGGGTGAATGTGGTGAGTTTCAGACAGTAAATGAAGATGTTTGTGAAGGTTAGGATGCAATGACTCGTAGAATTGCTTCGAACAAAAACATTTCATCACTTGAGATCGATCACAAGACATACATAGTTGAGCCCTAAAATCAGCTCCTAATGCACCTCTCCCTCAGTGAAGTGAATGAATGAAGTGCCAATGGTTCTATTCTGTTGCTGTTTTCCTATTTTCCGGGAAGAGAAAGGGAAATTCGTTGTCGATTCAACAACATTTTTGACTCACAATCAGATGGGGTGAAATCATCTCCTGTTCGGGGGTCATCTATTACGAATTCGCCGTTTTTTTGGAAAGAATGCGAAATAATGACGTGCACGAATACATTTAGCGGTGCACATTTGCTGATTTTCGTCATTTTTTGGATAACAACGACAGTTAGCGAACTATATTTTAAATATAAAATTTTATTGTACTTGAATAAATAAAATAAAACTCACGCTTCCGTGAGGGATCTTCCTATACAATCGCATCGCACTTTCGTGAGGAACTGAAATAATAAATAATAAACTCGAGATCGAAGTTGGAAAACACTCAACCAGTGGGCGAAAATCGGTCACATAACACAGAGATCGAAACGCGTAACGTTCACATGGATATGGATTATGAACTGGCAGATACAAGCAGGATGAATGATTCAGTGTTGTTATGGGTTTCGGTACAGCTTATTTCTCAATCGAGTTCAAAATATGAGTAATCGTGTCTTCTTATGAATAGTCGATGTTCCGATAAACTGGGAGGGTCTTACTTATCGGTTGAACTGCGGCGCGGAAGATTAACACAATATGACCGTTTTAGGATTGGTGAGGACATTATGGAATAACGCGAAATATCTTTTGAACAAATACGCTGTTCATGATGATTCCGAGCATGCCACGATTAGAATTGATGCGGACAGTCTAATGCGAAACAATGCGAGACATCGAAACGGACATGCATGAGAGAGGGATTATAAATCGGCAATTACGCGTCGGATGAATGGTTCAATAGGTTTCGGCATTGCTAACTGCAGGCATATTCTTCAGGTCTGAATCGCAACGAGGAATCATGGTTTAGAAAATCAGACAAATAATCGTACGATTGTCTTTTTCGAAAAGGATGCGGACAGTTCAATGCGAAACAACGAGAAAAATCGAAACGCACATGCATGAGAAAGGGATTATGAATCGACCGTTACAGGGATAGGTTCTCTATTACGTACGTTTGCTCATCTCTTCTCTCATTCAACAAAAATCAACAGCAATGTGAATGGCGGATGGTGAACTCGAATGAGTTTCACGTACAACATTAATTGGAATGAGAAAAGATGTGTCCAGTGATATATATTCGGGTAATTCAAGTAAACTCTAAATACAGCTCACTCGTTGTAAGAGATTGCTAGTCAATGAGGGTTTCCAATAAGAGTTGGATTCCAGAGATCTCGTATAGTCTAGTTACAATATCCGGAGACATGTGAATCCCAGCCAACCCTGGTCCTCTGCTCGTCGGTGGTGAGTGACTAACGTGGACAAGTCACCCCTAATTATAGCGTGCTGAAGCAGTGACCAGTCATCGCTGTTCGCAATAAACCTGTGCTAAATCGGAAGTACGAGAGGTGAGTCACCAAGTTGGACACTAAAAGTGAGAGTATTCTACAATTCATTACCACAAAAAATTCTTCACAATTAGACGGAAATTAGAAGTGAACGGGTAAAGTTTCTACTGATACTGAAATTATAAAGAGAAGGCGCAGGTTTGATAATGTGAAGTTTATTACTTTCAAAAATCTAAAAATGCAACAGCTTAATGAGCGGAACTTTACTACAACATCTTTAGCTCGTGGATGAGTCACTACCCCTGATACTAAAAGTGAGAGTATCCTACAATTTATTATCGGAAGAAAGCTTCTGTCGGAAATTGGAAGTGAATGAAATAGGTTTCAAACGTAGTTAGAATTGTTAGAGAACGCACAGTATCTATTGACATCATTAGTCTAATTTGAAAAAAAATAGCTACTCAAATAGTGAATCTTCTCATGTAGAAAATGAGTCACTAACCCGGAAACTAAATTGAGAGTATCCTACAATTTATTATCGAAAAAAAGCATCGGTCGGATATTTGAAGTGACAATGAATAGGTTTCAAACGCAATTTGTATTTTGAAGATAACGCGCATTATCGATTGTTCGTAAAGAGACGTTTGAAAAAATATCTTAATGATTGCTACTCTAATAGTGAATCTTCTCAAGTCGCGGATGAGTCACTAACCCATACAATAAAATTGAGAATATTCTACAATTCACTACCAAAAAATTGCTTCAAAATCAGTCGGATATTTGAAGTGAATAGGTTTCAAGCGCAATTACAATTGTGAAGAGAAGGCGTAGTTTCAATGGTTCTTAGCGAGGTTGTCAAAATCTACACAATAACTAAATCATCTAACAGTGAATTTTCTCAAGTCGTGGATGAGTCACTAACTCGGACACTAAAAGTGAGAGTTTCCTAAATTTATTATCGGAAGAAAGCTTCTGTCGGAAATTGGAAGTGAATGAAATAGGTTTCAAACGTAGTTAGAATTGTTAGATAACTCGCAGTATCTATTGACAATTCGACATCATGAATCGAATTTGAAAAAAAATCATAATGATCGCTACTCTAATAGTGAAACTTCTCATGTAGAAGATGAGTCACTAACCCGGACACTAAATTGAGAGTATTCTACAATTCACTACGAAAAAATTACTTCAAAATCAGTCTGATAGTTGAAGTGAATAGGTTTCAAGCGCAATTACAATTGTTGAGAGAAAGCGTAGTTTCAATAGTTCTTACAAGCGAGTTCTTACAAGTTGTTAGCGAGGTTGTCAAAATCTAAACAATAACTCAATCATCTAACAGTGAATTTTCTCAAGTCGCGGATGAGTCACTAACTCGGACAGTAAAAGTGTTCCCAATAACACTCCTAAATAGTGACGCGACGACACGAGTGGAAGGGGGTTAATTCGAGGATTACTCTGTCCAATGCGATGTCTATGTCTAGCAAATTTGAGGGACGAAAGATCGGGTAGAAATTCAATAGCCTTTATGGAACAATAGAGACACGAGTTGTTTATTTCCAAGCAAGTTGGGAGAGCTTCAACGGACACAGTATTGCAAGCACGATAAAAATCAGAGGAATGGAGATATCACACGTACTTACGAGAGCACGATCAATTCCCCAACTCCTTACATCAACTCCACTAGATTGAACACGAGGTCTGTCGAGGACAACACCAATTGTTGTCGATAATTTCAGGAGAGAAAAGGACGAAAAAATCAAGAGACTACATCGGAAAAATATTGTTAACGCATAGAAACAAAGAAAGGTGACCAGTCTACTCGTATCGATTTACAAGAATGGCAAGAGAACATGTGGAACAGCGATGGTCATTTCTCAATTACTTCCCAGAGACACGAGATGCAACATCAATTGTAGTCGAATGTTTCAGGAGAGAAAAGGCGAAAGAACCGCGATCACAAGAATTGCCCACGTTCCAAATATTTATCGGTTTCTAAACCTCTGACAAGGTGATTAGTCAGAGCACATTTTTCGATGGGCAGATGAAGCGATAGAGTGGGGAATCAAAGAGACATTTGCACTTGTTAGAAGTTCGATGAGTCACACTGATCATAGGGAAAGCCTAAGCAAAAGGGTTGGTCAGCAGGAATGCCTGATGCCTAGTCAGAAATTAACTGCAACTGCAGCACTATATCAGCCACAACAGTTCCTTTATTCACAGTGCGGTCAACATTTTTGCAGCAACTGCGATACTTCCAGGAATTGCAACGATTGGGCAACAAGTGAATTGCAGAGTTTAAAATGCTCCGATTCCTCGATCGCTTGAGCTTACTATACTAATTAGAACTTGAAGAAAAAAATGCATCGAGATAGAATGTGAATGGAAGAGATCAAAGTCGTTTCGAAAAAGGAAAAGACAGAGTTGGTAGCGCGTATCGAGTAGTAGATCATTGGGAAAGTTTAAGCAAAAGAGTTATCTGATTGGACATCAAGAATTCAGGATGCATTGTCAGATCTTGAGCAGTGAACTCTATCGTAGTAGTCTCTATCCTGAAAAACATAAACTCGCTTTTATTGCAATTTTCCCGTGGTCAGCACTGTAGAATAACACTTGAAACAACTGACAAGGAGATAATTCTCGAGGATTGTCGGCGAACAGAAATGAGTGAATTTGATCACTTTTGGCGAGACGAACGAAAGCAAAACCATTTCGAAAAAGGAAAAGAAAGAGTTAGTAGCGCGTATCGAGTAGATAGGGAGGCAGTTATTCCCTAATTGATCTTCGACTGATGGGAAATAGGGGAAAGGTAGAGAAAGGAAGGGGCGAAATCGAACACGCTCTCTTCATTTGCCATGATCTCTCGTCGGCTAGAGAACACGAGAGAGTGTGGCGAATGAAGAGACGTTCGGAAATCGAACGCTTTCGTGTGTTGGAAGTGATTGTGCGGCATACGCACACGCTAAGCGGCTAACGAGTTTAGATGCAGGTTACAACCTTGATTTGCGATACAAGAAAAGTAATGCGAACTTCGACCCTAGTGGTTACAAGTGCACCAACAAGTGATGGGAATGAATTTTACTACTTTAAAAACAGGGAAGTTTCTAGATACATCCGACGTAATATCCAAACGATGAAGCAACGGTTGAGTTTCACTCACCAAATATCTTCACAAGCATCAACTTTTAAACAATTATAAGGTCCTTTTGAGTCCAATAAAATGCACTCTAAATAATGGTGAAATAGGCTTAGCGCCTCTCTCAATTGCGATAGAATTGCACGTGAGTTACGTGATCGACGACGTTTTTGTTTGAATAATCAACTCGTTACCTTCTGACTCTCTCCATTTCACACACTCTATCGCCTGTTAGACAGGGCGAGATAGCGTGTGATCTGAAGAGAGTCTGGTGATACTCTGCCATGTAGTTGAGCAATGGCGACGTCTCTCCATCTTGCATGCTCTATCACCAGTCAGACAGAGCGAGAGAGCACGTCAAATTGAGAGAGCAGAAGAAGAAAAGAAACACTCGTCAAACAGTGTCGATCTTATACAGAAGGAGGACGAGGTTCGATGGCGCTTCGTTTCTCCATTTTGAGTGCTCTCTCATAGATCAGATAGAAAGAGAGATCATTGGATGTGGAGAGAGTAAGATACTTGACACTTACAGTCGATCAACGGAACGCTCTCTTCAGCCTGCTTGGTTCCTCGTCGATTACAAAGGGCGAGAGACAAGACGAATTGGAGAGATTCAGATACTTGGCACTTCTTATAGTTGGATAGTTCCTTGTAGTTCGTGCCTGCTTTCTGGTGCTTCAAAAAGATCAGCTGAACTCGTCTGATCTTTGCCGTCAGAAGATGATGGAATCATCATTTTCAGAGCCGTGAAATAAAAGATAGATTATTTTTGTCATGACCATGTTCTATCGTTTTCTAACAAGACACAACAGCGTGGGCAAAGAAGCAAGTGACATCAGAGACGATCAATTTATTTCTAGAAGACGTCAACTCCTACACGATTTTCTGTTGGCACTTCTAGATGTGTACTTTGTAGTCACGCTGGATTCACGTGCGTCTTCTGATGCATCTGTAGACAGAAGATGAAGACAGAAGATGTTTCATCTGTGAGCAAGTGATTTGGATACGTTTCACAAGTATCACAAGAAACGATGTGAACTCTTTCCGTGATAAACTCAGATAATATTTTTAAAAAAATTATCATTGAAACGAGGACATCGTTCCTACAAGAAACGATGGGTACATCGTTCCTACAAGAAACGATGCGAGCTCTTTCCGTGATAAATCACAGATAATATGTAAAAATATTTATCATTGAAACGGGTACATCGTTCCTACAACTGAGCGCCACTGAAGTTAACGCCCACAAGTCTGGTTATGTTTCACTGTTCACTCAAGATAGGGCGCAATTTGTGATTGCAATCGTAGTTCGTTTGCGTGGGGAAAAATATTTCGAAATTTTTGCAGGGCAACGCAGGTCTTGTTATGAGATGGAAAAGTCGACTGGTCAGAACTTCTTTAACGTTGCTGCGTTCCCCTAATGAAGTGTGAACCACTAAACACCTAATTCGGAAATCATAGAACCTCAAGTTTCGTTCGACCTTCACTAATCCGATCCCTCTGATCGGTGTGTTCATAATTCGGTTAGCAGGGGGCGTTATTCAACACATGTCTCTGCACAATCGAACGCCTATTTCGTTTCGAATCGCTTTCTTGCTGGTCAGACGGCGCTAGAGAGCACGTGAAACGGAGAGAGTCAGAGACAACTCATCCGTTCCCGTTTGAATAGGCCCATGCAAACCATTGCATGACCTTATATGAGTATGAGAGGTGACGAGGAACTGACAGGTCAGAGGGATGAGAGACTAGGGGGATTGGAGAGGATGCGTTCCTTTCGATGGGTACTAGCAAACCGAATTCATTTGAGTAGGGCAGCGATGAATAGGCTCGAGTTTCCCTCAAGGACTGTCCGTGAACTAACCCCGGAAGGAGTGTAGTTCATTCAGAGTAAAAAAAGTCTGGACTCTTGATTTGTGGTTTGATGGAGTTCCTCTAGTTTATTTACAGAACCGTGTATACATTTCGAATGCTAATGATCAGAACTGATTGAGAGGTGCTCATCTTTTCGGCCAATAAAAAAGCTTCCACCAACTCGAATTCATAGTGTTCACAGGAATCAGAGATGCCGCTCAGTGGAAACTGCGGATAACATTGCAAGAAACGAGCATCTTCATTTCGCTCTCTCGCTATTCTGACCGATGAGAGAGTGTGCGAAATGGAGAGAGCATTTTTTAACCAAAATATCCATATTGGAAACCCTTGATTGCTCCATCTCTTGGTTTCGTAACAAGAAAGTTAATCATCTTCTGTTGATCGCACGCAAGAGATGAATCGGTCTGACTCCCTCAACCATTGCGCAACTGCGAGTGCCAAGGCCAATTAGATCAGATCTCGATAACTGGGAGACCTAATGGAAGGAGAGTGATGAGTCTGTGGGAATGACCGATCGGTTGCGCAATCCATCGCGCTCAAATGATTACTGTTCAAATGAGTTTCAAACGATCTACAAACACCGATTTTTAGCTAGTTTTTCAGTTAGTTTTTAAAAGCGTAGCTGAAAAAACGAACCTATTTCAATGCATAACAATAATGAGAAAAGGTATTTAGAATGAAACCATGACTGTCAAAGGGAAAGTGGAAATATGAAATGTTGGATCGGTTGCGCAATGTAATGATCCATCTCAGATGTGTTTCAGCCGATTTATAAGGGGGCTGAACTTTGTCCTTTCAATAATCTTGGAAATTTTTGATAATTTGAAAAATGTTTGTTCGGATTCCTAAATCAAGGCTGTTGTCAGTCCACTATTTGGTATGATCTTGAGACAAGACAAATATTTATTATACATCTTTTTCAATATACAAAATAGCTTTTCCTTCTATGGAAAGAAACACATGTCAAAGTTCTATTCGGATACGTTTCAAGGAATGCACAAAACCGCTGGATTTCTATTTCGTCTCAATGATCCATGGTTCTCTCTATTCTTACAAAATTAAATATTCTGACCACTGTAAGCAGCACCTCACTCTCCCCGAATTGCTTATCATATCATTCTGACCTAATTCCATCCCGCCTCCAGGTCAGAGAAGAGCTCTTACTCACGTGGGGGAGGGAAGAGCTGACTCGATCTCTTCATTTCACATGGTATCCCGTTTCTCTAACAGGCGAGAGATAAGACAAAATGACGAGACACCCATTCGCAAGCGCGAGATGAGATCTCTGATGATATGCTTATCAATCTAAATCACACCGGATACGAATCATCGCAGATTAGATAATGAGAATTGATAGAGGAGGTGTTCTCTCTTTCTCTGATTTCTCTAATTGCAAGAACAGCTCTTCTGGAGAACTTTCACCGTAGAGAACACGTAGACTCAAGATCAATAGAAGGCTCAAGGGATCGAAGACCACTCAGCGCTGAATGAGGGAGATCCGTGAACCCGAGAGGGAATACCCGGACGAACCCAGAGCAAATGCGAGTGTGCCGAAGGGTGTGGAACACCCCCCTCCGAATTGTTTGAGGAGCAGGCCTTGCGGATATCGTAGAACCTTGTGAAAACATCCGAGAACCTGAGCAGGTTCTCACTTTCCCTTATGCTATTCTTCAATCCTTTTTTTCTGAACTTATCTAGCAAAAGGCTAGCTCGGTTGCTCCTAAGCAAACTTTCAACTCACTCTTAGTATCTCACCTACGACCCTTACCGAAAACACCAAAAACCTTACCTTACACCTTACCGAAAACCATACCGAAAATCTTAAAACCTTACCGAAAACATAGCCATTCATCACGCAATTTCCGAACGGTCCTCCTCCTGACCCTCCGGTCCCTAGCGCCAACTCATTCCTTAGCGATCGCAATCTCCCTTCTTTCGTCTCTTGATTCATTAAACTCTTACCCTCGCTCTCGGCCTGGATTCTAATAGAGTTTCCTTGTGATGCTTCCCTATTCTTACGACCTGGACCATTTGCTTGGAAAGGAAATCTGAGATCCTGAAACTCGCCAATTGCCTGACAATGAGCCGATAAAACTCCGAGAACGATGTAGTTCTCAGCGGCCCCATCTACAATAACAGTCACCCCACCTTTCATCACCACTCCCGTTAATCGGTCCTTTTCAATCGGGCTCTCCTTACTTCTCATGCTCTCTCGGTTCTCTAACCAGCCAGAGAGCAGGAGGAAAGAAAAGACACGACCTCGGAAGTGCAGCCCGACGGCAGTAATCCTTCATGGGAAAACGATCTTTACAGAATTAAGGGCGGGCGGAGCTCCTCCCGCCCTCCGTCTCTCCCTTTCACACACTATCTCGCGGTCAGAGAGCCGAGAGAGCATGCGAAAAGGAGAGAGCCAGAGCATGCATCCGCTAGACACAGTTACCTCGAGCTAAGAGAGCCGATCGCTATTCTCGGGTAGTCCCTCCTCCTCCTTCCTTCCTCTCGGTCAAGGGTAAAACATCCTCCCTTTCTTCGGCCGATCTCTCGATTTGGTATGATCTCTCACCGATCAGAGAAGGGAAATCCACTCCCGGCTAGCTGTTGTATACATCTAATCCATCGCTCTCCCGTTATGGAGGGAGGATGAGAAATGACTGTCGCAACCTTGTGAGGATGGATGTGCCTGTCGCCCCGAGGTGGTATTTCGAGAAGTTCCCCAATTTTCGTGTTTTTTCCTGTCGGACCTAGGCGTTCGTATCACCTCGAAGGCATTTTCTAAGAAATATTCATTGTTAGCTGATTATCGTGCGATGCCGAAATATTTCCGAAATCCAAGCATACTAGCTGGCAATAACGCAATTTCCAGTTGTTCCGCTAGCATTTCGTGTTTTCTTCAATTTTTTATCAAGCCTCGATCGTCCTATCATCCCCTTCAAACGCTCGTCTTCGCCTTTACTTTGCACTCACCTAGATCTAGTAGGATTCTTGTTCCACTCGCAGATAACCATGCTTGCCCTTTCCCTCCGTTCACCTACCTTCATTGTCGTCAGCACATAGTGTACTGTTTCACTGATATCTACCACTAAACAGTATTTCACAGTAAGTGCCAGGATTTTTTTGGCTACAGCTCGGGATGAATTTACTATTTGTGAGCCTTGACATCAGAATCGATCTGTGGCGACGACCTCTGAGCTATCAAGATCATCTCCTCTCTTGACTCACTCCCCCTAGATGGTGCAACCCCGTACTTACTCCGATTGTTGGTCGGCGCCGACTTTCGAGAGGGAGAGGGAGATAACCGTGCGATTTCTTGACCTTTCTCCCGTTCACTTTCATCGAGAAATGAGCCTCCGTCTCTTCATTTCACACACTATCTCGCCTCTCTGACCGGTGAGAGAGTGTGTGAGATGAAGATAGTCTACCCTCCAGCAGTACTCCTTTTCCCGCTTGTGTCCCTCCGTCCCAGATACCATCCCCTTCGTTGATTAGCTTCATTACTCATCACGTTGCGCTTGGAGGTATGCGAGATTGGGGGCAGGTGGTGCAATGTTGGGGATTTCACTTCGATATCGCGTATTACGGTGCCTTCGTTGGTCAGATGGTTTGAACATGAGGGGGAAGCGAACAGCCCTCTCCCCTCTTCTCTGAAACCGCGTTGCTATCCACATCTCTTCGTCAACTAGGGCGATTTCTTGATGATTGCCAGGCCTGACAATAATATTGTTTTTTTCCACTCGATCAATAGAGAACAACTTTACTAAACAAGCGAAAACCCTAGCCGTTTATATATCACCTGAAACGTATTCCAAAATTGGCGAAGGTTTTTACGAAATGGTTCAGATGTTGATTTCAAACGATTGACCTTTTGATTATTTGTGAGCTCAGCAGACCAGACTTCGTAAATTTGTGATAAATCTGCACGTCGCTTCCAATTACGCCCCTCGGGGGCTGTTCTGATAAAAGGGCGGTGCACTAACTAACTCCAAAGAAAGGGAAAGACGAGCTGGAGAAAGGTGATCGTCTCCTCATTTAGTGCACTATCTCGCTTCTCTGACCGAAGAGAGGTCAGCTTAAAGAGGAGAATAGCGGCGTATTTCGAACTCTTGGGGTGAAAGGGAACACGAGTAACCCAGATAATCACCGCCCCGAAGGGGTCGCGATTTCTCGATCCATTTCAATCGGACCGCTCCTTATCCCGCCCGCCCCTCTGACCTCTTATCGGCTGAACTCTGACGGGTGTGGCGGAGCTCTTGATGTCCCTCTTTTTGCGCACATTGTAGATTTCGCTCCGTTCATGGACAATAATTCTCCGGAATCTTTTGGCCGCTCGATTCCATAGTTGATTATGTTTCAGCGCGCGCTTAACTCTGCTTCCAACTTGGTATTTTAGTTATATTTTATCTCACTGGATACGAATCAAAAAATAAGAAAAAAACTTATTTCTTCAACCTAGTCCATCCATCAGCGAAATATGTTTGGTCCCATTACTTTTTCTCGATTCCTTTGTTGAATTGTTCCAATCTCCGCAGCCTACAATCATCTCTAACCCTAGTGCTTGGAACATCAACTTCTTCTGTCCTTTCCCGTCTCCTGAGGCCACAATCGCCCTTCCTAATCGGGGTCACCCCTTCCGCTTTTTTGGCACCCTGTCAGCACGCATGTAATCTTGTCCGTTTTTAGGGTAGTTTTAGGCAAACACCGGGAAGAGTGAGGGGGCCCTATAGGGTCACTGCAAGCGAACGGTGTTGAACTGCAATGTAGCCTGTTCGCATAACTTATGGATATTGAAACGAAAAGTAGCAAGTTCTACACGTAGCCTATCGCAAGGATATCACCTTTGATACAGTACCGTTGTTACTGCACTCGCACATTCTCCTTTTACTTCATGAACTCCCATTATCGGGCATACATGATCGATTCGCTATGCTTACCTATGATCGGGTATGACAAGAATACAACCCCCCTCCATAAACGGGGTGTTCCTCCCACCTTCTCCCCTCCCCTCCGGATTTCCCCAAACGAGGATAATCCCGTCTAATGTCATGCTGAAGCCACGATAACTTTCTCTGTTCTCACTTTTCGCCCCCGACTGTCGTTTTCCTTTTTCTGATCGATTTGACCGCCCCCTTTGTGGATGCTGCTGCTTTTTCGTGATAAGAAGTCGGAGCTTCCGGATCTTTCTGGGTCTACGCTTATGGTCCAATAGATCCATGATCAGACTTTTCCCTCTGTCCGATCTTTATAGTACACGCCCATAGGCTTTTCCAGGTCCAATGGATCTAAAAGGAGGAGTCAGAACTCAGGAAGGAAAGATCCGAATCGCGTCCATGTTTTTGTCGCACCTCTCCTCCTCCTTTCCCTCCTCTTTCTCCATCCCGTTAACTTGACCCTAGATGAGATCTGAGAAGCGCGCGCTCTCGGTGTCAGTTCTTCTTCCCTGTCAATCGTGAGTGGGATTTTATTGCCCCTCTCGAGTCGAAAGGGGCGTTCGAACTTAGGATCCCAAAACTCCATAGGCCTATGGGCAAGGCCTAGTAGAAGTCCTGCCTGACCCGTATTGATCTTTAGGCCTCCACTAGCTATCTACTGATGGCATCTCTGCCATCTCTCGGGGGCAATCCCCATCAGATATAGGGCCTGTGCCAAAAGATAACGCGAGCGTCGGTCACTTGCTGTATGGCGTAATTCATACGGCCTTGGAGTTGTTGCCATGCCCCAGTCCTAGTAGATCATCCCATTATGACTATCGGATCTCTCCTCCTTTCTCGAGCCATTAGATGGGTCATGGACATGCCATAGAGACCCCCTCTCTGCCCTCCTTAGTTAGTCTTCCGGTGTGTAATTATTGCCTATTGCGTTCTTTCATCACGCAAACTTGGCACTGAGGATTAATCTCGGTACCCATTGCGCACATAAAACCATTGCATTCTTTGATATCGAAAACTTTTCGGAACCACGAGCCTACCACAAGAAGTTATCTGGGTTTATCCTCACATTGTTGCTGTTATCCCCTCAAAACATTCCCCATTCGTCTTTCATTAACACACATTCTAACATGGTTGCCTCCTTTCCTCACTCCTTGCCTCCGGTAACTTTCTCCCGTTCCTCGGGTAGCTACGATACCTCGCTCCTCTTCTGCTATTGAGGGTATTCGTAACCCATAGCCCCTCTCAATGCCCCTTCTTTTTGCCTCGACTAACCTCTGTACAACAAAAAGCGACTGCGGAGGCGATTAGCATTTGACCTCTAGGTACTCTCGAGCCGCCGACTTTTTCACGCCTTTTCTGGATTGTCTCAGGGCGCTCGGTGCTATTAGCCATTTCTCAGACCCCTAGTTACCCCTTGCCCCTCCCCCCTTTGATTCCTGATCTATGGGGTCGGGGGCTGGAACACCTCTCCAAGGGTCATCACTTACACGGTCGGTTGGGCAAGGTGAATGGTAGCACATTCCCCCTTTCTTCGGGGTCTCTCAGATCACAGTTTTCTATGGTAGATCAGACAGTGCTAAAGATAATGGGAAAGAGGGAGAGTCGAACACCTTTCTAATCCTGTACAATTCTGTATGGGATCAATTGGTTCGGGCGCGCTGGGTGAGACATTTACTTGTGATTCTCTTTGTCCCTCGCGGGTTCTGCCACCTTAATTTCTTGAACCATTTTCTTTCTTTTCCTCGCGATCCTCTCTTCCTTCGCCAGTAAATGCTTTTCTACTGCACAGTTCGCGTTCGTTTACGATCCTGACCTCTGCAGAAGAAATCAAGTTGTTTCAGAAGCAGTCTCCCACCACTAGAGGCTCACCAGCCTTGATTTGACTGCTGCAGCTGCTGCAAGTATCCGACAGCGACCGACCGACGCCTGCGACACACGGCCGGAAACTTGCTGCAACTGCTGCACAAGCTGCTCGAAATGGGCACGACCGCCCGGCGGTTCGCCTCGCTGGCGCTGCTGGCCGCCTTATTGGCCCAGACGAATGGTGAGGGCCGGGAAATTCAGAGCCGGAAAATAGGTGTATCTTCAAAAATGTTGACTTTTCATGTAGACACTTTGAGAGCCGAGAAATTGCCGGAGCAGAACCGTAAAATAGAAAACCCGGTTTCAGCAATTTCGAAAACGTTCACGAACACCTCAATGCCGGAGCTGCGACCGACATTCGTGGTGAACTTCGACATGGCCACCGTAATCTGTCAGGTACGAACTAACTTTTTATTATTTTTTTATCAAATCAAAATCAATGCAATGCTGTAGTGGCGACTTTAATTTTATCTGTGAAACATACTTGAAATTTCGTCAGATTCTTGCAGAGCCGGAATGGGAACCGTAAAATAGAAAATGAAAAAATGTAAATTGCAGCACTCAAACGACACGGCCGACCTGCATATCCACGAGATGTCCGTGCTCTGCGATGGAGTGAAGGACTGCTACAGTAACCCGGCGCTCGATGACGAAAGCTTTCCCTACTGCGGTTCGTCTAATTTTACGAAATTGTCAATCGCGGACTGATTTTTCCTTACTAATCGTGGTTTTTGTGTCGATTTTGCTCAAGGCCAGCGCGGTGTCTCTTGAGAACTTTACAGAACATTCCGAGTTCTTTTATCCACCCTTCTGTGTTCGCTTCCTTCCATCGTATCTTGTCTCTGGGTAGTCAGAGAAAAAGAGAGAATGTGAAAATTTGAGAGAGTGAACATTATTCAACCATTCCTCGCTACTTTGCATCTCTATTGTGAATAGGGCAGATGTCAGAGTATAGCCAGAGGTCAACTCAATGTAGTTTCCAGTGACATAATAGGCGCAAGTCTCTCGGACTGTCTCGATGTCCTTTGCTCTGACATGCTCAATAAGCATCCTTTCCACTCCTTGCACATCAGAAAACGTCAATCTTCCCAATGTTTATAGGGTCATCGCTGAGTTACTGCTGACAGATTTAAGACATTCTTTCCTCGTCCCATTCATTCCTCGCATTTTACTCTCGCATACTGACTGAGAACTGTATCTGGGGTACTGTACTCTATACCCTTCCTCCCGAATCAATCAATATCCATCATCAGCCCTTCTTCTAATCACTGACTCCCATCAGAGCAAATCACATTGCGCAATAAGCATAGATAGTGAAAGTAGTCCCTCTCTTCTGTCGGGATAGAGCTTAGCTCAAGGTCAGGAACAGCTAGGGGGGGAGTAATGTTCTCGTCTCCTCATTGCCTTATCTCTCGTCAGTCAGAGAAACGAGAGACCATTGCGAAATGAGAGAGAGATAGACCATCTATCGCTAGGAGAGATGAAGGAAAAAGGGAGAGGAAGGGAACGGTCCCCCCCTTAACTGATCCCCCCTACCTATCACAGTGGAATGGGGCCAGTGAGAAAGCCATGAATTAGTGCATGTTAGAGATACGGGGTCAGAAAGGGAGGAGAAAGCAGCCGAAGAGCTGATATCAGTAATGAGCCGGATGGAGAAGACTTTTCAAGATGAGACCAGTTGAAATTCTAGTAACATTATTGATCGAATTATGAGTGGAGAATGAAACTCAATTGAACCTCGAAGCGCTTCATTTTGAATTAGTGCACACTAGAGATACGGGGTTAGAAAGGGAGGAGAAAGCAGCCGAAGAGCTGATATCAGTAATGAGTCGGATGGAGAGAACACATCAATTTCATAAATTACCTTTTATCAAGATGAGACCAGTTGAAATTCTAGCAACATTATTGATCGAATTATGGGCGGAGAATGAAACTTAACTGGACCTCGAAACTCCTAAAATAAGTTTGTAGGCTCTAGAGATACGGGATCAGAAAGGGAGGAGAGAAAGCAGACGAAGAGCTGATATCACTAATGAGCCGGATTAACAGAAAATGCGAATTTATTGACTGATTTTTTTCTACAATCAAAGAAATCGATAACATTCCAGTATCCTAGTTGCTCACACTATGTGCGCCGTTTGAAACTCAATAGAACCCCAGAAACGCACTATGAATGAGGAGACGGCGAAGACACCATTCTGGTGTTGTAAATCAGAAAGAATAATGAAAAATAAATAAAAGAAAAATACTCTCTCTTTCAGAAAGGAAATGCGACTCGTCCTGCTCGGGCCGAGGCGCGTGCCTCTTCGACGGCTCTGAACCCACGTGCTTCTGCAACTCAGGATTCTCCGGACCGGCTTGTGAAATTATTGGTGAGGTTTTGTTAAATTTTATTTTTTAAATTATGACGAATTCTCGAGCGTGCGCAATCCGCACCGAGAATGCTACGAATTTGCCGAAAACTGTGTATAAAAAATGTTTATATTAATTACTTTTATGCATAACTTCACGATTTTCAGACCGTAACGAGTGCGCCGATCGACCGTGCAGTTGGTTCGCCCACTGCACTGATCGCGTGGGCAACTTCTCGTGCTCGTGCTATCCCGGGTTTGCTGGAGACGGATTCACCTGTGCTGGTACGTTACAGTAACCATGAGAGGACGTAATCCAAGCAAGCAAAAAAGTTCGCTTGGGATGGTGCGGTATCCTTGAGAAGTTACATTGCCGACATACTGCAGTCCTATCAATCGATGAATTCACTGGTACGGCAGTACTCTTGGGATGCATCAATCGATAAGTGTGTTTCGTTAGCGTTCAGCAAAACTGGATTCAGTTTGCTACAGTAGCCATGCGATATCTAACTCGAAAAAAATACATCCTCTTGCAGACATAAAATAAATAGCTACAGTGTCCCTACCGTACCCTTGCAGATATCGACGAGTGCTCCTCGCCCCAATCGATCTGCCCCGAACACGCCGAGTGCGTCAACCTGCCCGGCTCCCACTACTGTAACTGCACGCAAGGATTCGCGCCCAGAGGCATGCCCGTTGAGAGGTAAGGTGGATGGATCCATGGTTACGGTACCCAGGGATATCAGAGTGTTTGGTAGCCGGTTGAATAGTTCTGGTATCGATGGTACCGATACAGCAACTGCACGCAAGGATTCGCGCCCAGAGGCATGCCCGTGGAGAGGTATGGTAAACTGGAGCTAAGATTACGATAACCTGGCAATATCGCAACACGATTTCGTTTTGTGAAGATACCTATCACACCAATATTAATGATGCATCGTTTCATGAATTGTTGAGCGCTCCCTGAAACATAACAACCCAATGCATAAGTTCTAGTATGTTGGATTTTTGAGTCGCTTACCCATTTCCTAATTACCGTACTCCCAGGTGCGTGGACATTGACGAGTGCGCGCTCGGCCTACACGATTGTCGCCCCTTCGAGATGTGCGAGAATACGGTAGGTACACTTTTAAGAGACCGGATCGGTAATTTTCGACCACCCCCCGGACACATGCCCCCCGAAATGAGAACCAGGGCCCCATACTGTGTACATGTATACCCCATGGCTGCATGTGAAACATGCCACTAATAGAATCCTCATTTGGCTTTGCCATCGTACAATATTAGGTCACAAAGTTAAAAAATCGAAAAATCATATCTTTTGAACGCGACAAGCTAGACTCAAAAACTCTTTTGCAATGTACTAGGCATGACTAAAAACCAAAAGTGAACCACCCCGAAAAATTTAACTCACTCTGCAACTATGATTTTTTGATCGAATTTTTCATATTTTGATGAATATCCTTCCAATGACGAAAAACTCGAAACTAAATTTTTGCTTAAAAGTTACTTTACTGGATCCTTATTAATATCCACATCAAGAGGGAATCAGGGTTTTCTGCGTTTTTGCTCTACTTAGGCTTGAATGTGCCTCACGTGGGGTCTCTGATGATGTTTACGGTCTTATGCGCTTACTCTATATGCGAATCACCCTAAAAATAGCACAAATAAAAAAGTTAGTACATTTTAGGAATAATCGTCACCATAGAAGTCTATTACAAAAATAAAAAATTTCCGGATTTTTTGGACCATGACCCGGGGTTCATGGTGGTGGACCATTTCGGAGGCATGAACCCCGGGTCATGGTCCAAAAAAATCCGGAAATTTTTTATTTTTGTAATAGACTTCTATGGTGACGATTATTCCTAAAATGTACTAACTTTTTTATTTGTGCTATTTTTAGGGTGATTCGCATATAGAGTAAGCGCATAAGACCGTAAACATCATCAGAGACCCCACGTGAGGCACATTCAAGCCTAAGTAGAGCAAAAACGCAGAAAAACCTGATTCCCTCTTGATGTGGATTTTAATAAGGATCCATTAAAGTAACTTTTAAGCAAAAATTTAGCTCCTGGTTTTTCGTCATTGGAAGGATATTCATCAAAATATGAAAAATTCGATCAAAAAATCATAGTTGCAGAGTGAGTTAAATTTTTCGGGGTTGTTCATTTTTGGTTTTTAGTCATGCCTAGTACATTGCAAAAGAGTTTTTGAGTCTAGCTTGTCGCGTTCAAAAGATATGATTATTCGATTTTTTAACTTTGTGACCTAATATTGTACGATGGCAAAGCCAAATGAGGATTCTATTAGTGGCATGTTTCACATGCAGCCATGGGGTATACATGTACACAGTATAGGGCCCTGGTTCTCATTTCGGGGGGCATGTGTCCGGGGGTGGTCGAAAATGGTCGAAAATTACCGATCCGCTCTCTTAATTGTATCGAGAACTGACTTCATTATTTTCTTTGTCGAATTTTCGACAGCGGACATTATTTAGGGCATCGAGGACTGACTTTATTTCAGGAAGGTTCATTCACCTGCGTTACTTCCTCTTGCGACGATGGATATGAACTGATCAAGGGAGAATGTGTGGATATTGACGAGTGCAGGTAAGGGATACGCTGCAATATCCTATTGAATTTATCGCCTTATTACCAGCCATTGATTTGTTAGTTTTTCAAACCTATTGCGTGGAACATTATCGCAACAGCATTGCAAATCCTTTCGAGGGAAACATAATTAAAAACCTGGTTATCCCCACTCTTAATCCGCATCATGTGCGTCTAAGCGCATCCGCATCTGAAGCGGTCGTCCGCTCATCCGCTTCACACGCGTCACATTACAGACGCGAGCACGCGTGCGACCGACGCGCCGCGTGCACCAACTACGCCGGCGGATACAATTGCACGTGCGATGATGGATGGATGGGAGATGGGCAGAGCTGCTTCCGTGAGTGCTTCTTGATCCCGTATGGTACCATGATTCCTGGTTCCGGTACCAGTCTGAGACGATACCATGATTCCGGGTTCCTGATCCCAGATTGGTACCCAGCCTCCCGGAACCGGCCTGGCCCAGGTTCCGGCACCATGATTTCTGGTTCCAATCTGGTACCACTTTGGTTGGTTCCTGGTTCCGGTACCATACGATCCTTTGCAGCCGCCACCGACTGCACCCAGTCCGACTCGATCTGTGACCGACACGCGTTCTGCGTGCACTCACTGAAGATGTGCTTCTGCCAGAACGGATATGCCGGAGACGGATACACTTGTCATGGTACGGGTGGCAGAGAATTATTCCTTTACGTCGTTCGTCAAAGCAGTATCGTTTTACCGATGAGCGAGAGCCTTATCGGAAATGATTGAAACGTATGCCACATCGCTTTCCCCACTACATGTGTGATCGGTCATCTGACGACTCCTGAAGTGCGTCAGCAGGATCTAATACATTTTCTACAGACGTGAACGAGTGCGAGGCGAAGGAAGAGCCGTGCGCCTCCTCCTCCGACCGCTGCGTCAACGTGCACGGCGGGTACATCTGCTGCGGCGGCGACAGGGACGACGCCGAGTGCGTCAAGGGTACGTGACACCGGAAGTGCGCCAGCCAAAATACACCAATATTCAGAACAAGGAGCGTTCTGCGCGGGCGGCTGCGGACTGCACGCCATGTGCGTCAACGAGACCTGCACCTGCATGCCTGGCTTTGTGGGAGATCCGATGGCCAAGTGTCATGGTGCGTTTGCGCTACACTTAAAAAAAGTTGGGATATTTTTCACCAAATCTTCTAACAATGAATTCGATGAGCGCTTCAGTTCGTCCTGCGTCCTGCCATTCTAAAACAATAATAAATCCTCACCTGTAGTGCGCCAGCAAATCTGACCATTTTCCCATTGCAGACGTGAACGAGTGCGAGCAGGACGGCATGTGCAAGGGCGTCGGGCAGTGGTGCGTCAATGTCATGGGCTCCAGTCTGTGCTGCGACGCAGCAAGCAAGGAACGAGAGTGCCAGGTAAGGGAGCACCGCAAGCGCGTCAAGGGCCGGAAAATACCAAAATGACTTTTTTCAGGGCATCCAAGTGTTCAAGCACCTCGACAAGGAGGTGATCGTGCACGACAAGAGCGCCAGCGACAGTCATGCCGATGCCAAGGCCGCAGCAAACGCGTCAGCGACAGCTGGTCTGACACCCGAAGCGCGCCAAGTGCTGCACCGTGCTCAGGTAATTATTTGTTGTATATGTCACTACGTAGAACACTAAAATCCTTCGAAATCGCCCTGCTTTTGTGCAATGCATGAAACACATTTGAATCAATTATCTTCGAAACACAGACACATCGATTCAATTCCAGACACAGAATGGAGGCAGTCAATTCGAGAGCGGCGGATCTTCGGCAGGCTCAGAAGGCGGATTCATCGCTTTTGGAGAGGGCATCCTGAACGAGCTACCGAAGGGATTCGCATGGGGTGAGTTTGGATGGGATTCCATGCGGAAACTTCTCTCCCGCTTTCTGAACCACCTTTTTTGATGGCTGTAACGGTATTATCATTGTCATATCTATTATTCAGGCGGCCCACTGCCTCCCCGTGTTGCCGAACTGATCAGAGAGGTCGCCGCGGCCAGTGGAAAGACCGTGACTGATAGTGGAGGTAAGAACGATTCTAGAGCGAGGTAGAGGATTCAAATGTGCCCCCACCGTTTCTTCAAAATATGAAAGAATTTGGCTCATCGATTTGTCTATGTTGTACAAGGAAGAAACAAATTTCATACATGTGATGGCAATGATTCACATTGTAGATATGGAATGCTCCGGATACTGCCCTGCCAATTCGGAGTGCGTTGATGGACTGTGCAAGTGCGAGCGAGGTTACAAGGGACTGGCGATTATGGGATGTGAAGGTGAGATGACGTCATCGTTAGGTAACCGAGTTTGATGGAATTTGGTATGGAACCGTTTGAAAGCGAAGAAAAAAAGGAAGTTTGGATACGTTTCACCAATTCTTTAATCAGTGAAGTGCGATGAGCTATCCATTATATCGCAATACCCTAGTATTAAAAAAACAATAATAACTCTGCAAGCCTGGTGCAAGATGTACTTCACTAGAATTCAAGATCAATGTTCAAAGATCAAAGATCAACTCCCTCCTTTCCAGACATTAACGAGTGCGTGGAGGCCAATCCCTGCTTGGAAGATGCCGAGCACTGGTGTCTGAATTTTGCCGGTGGATACGCGTGCTGCAACATGAATTCGACGGTGAGTAACTGCATGAAATCAGCCTAAAAAAATGACAATGATAAACTACATTTGAATTTTGTGATGATCTGAAGAGACACAATTTGCTTGAGAAAAAATACGCGAATATGTTTCACTTACACGGCAAAAGGCGATGATGAATGAATCTATGATCTGCAGAATACTCTTTTTCAAAATATTATATTGCAGACAACCGAGTGCCAGGGACTGGAGATAGGACCTGACGGCAAGGGCAGAGCGAGATTGAGCACGGTGAGTACTAATACCATAGGGTTACGGTACCAAATTGTTACGGTAGTCGCATGATTGCTTTGCAAATGGGCTACGGTATCGATTAGCTGGATACGATAGTCATGCTGTAACTCCACATTCTAGGTGCCACTCGGCATCGGTCACGACATGCTGGAGCGCAACGAGACTGTGGAGAGCGAGGCGCTGACCAAGTGGGAGTTCCAGGTCGGTACCCATCCTGGAGCCAATTACTGAACCAGGAACCCGGAACCAACTCTCGTTCCAGGAAATCCGGTTCACCAACGGCTCGACCGTCTTCGTACCCTCCCACACCCAATCTGGATCGTCGATCATTGATGGCGTCGCGGGCGCTGAGGGAGTGAAGGCTGTGGCAGGGGAGATGGGCAAGTACCGAGGAGAGCAGGGAGAGGAGGGACTGATGATTGGCGGAGGTTAGAGATCTTTTTTATTCGTATTCGTAATGATTTCACTTGTTTCACTTAACTGGACTAACACGCTAAGTAATGATAATTGAAACCCCGTCGATTAAGATAATATTTGCAGGAACAACACCCATCCCTCTCTCGACCTCCACCATCGTTTCCGTCAAAGGAGGCGATCGGACCACCGTGATCGCCGTGACTGCAGTGCCCGTCGTCACCACGACCTTCTACGACAACAAGATCATCATCGACACGGTTTCTCCCGGAAGAGGCGTCACCGCCTCTTCTTCATCTTCCTCTACTTCTTCCTCCTCGTCCGCTTCTGTATCCGCGTCCGCAGCCGCATCCGCCTCAGCCGCGGCCGCGGCCGGAGGCGACGCGGCCGGTGCCGCGTCGTCGAAGGCGGCTCGCGCCCAAGGCGCCGAGACGCTGATCGAGGCCGGCGGCAGCAGCCGCTCCGCGAGCGGAGGCCGCGTCGCGGTCATCGACGCGGACGGCGTCAAGGAGAAGGACTTTGGCGACCTCGCCGCAGTGCTTCGCGAGGGCGGCTTCGCCGCCACGCAGAAGCCCCTCGTCGTGACGATTCCGTCGTCGAAGGTGAGCTCGAATTCATCATGTGTTTCAGTACTAGTTCTTTATGTGTGAATCACTCTTTTTCTAATAGTGGCATGGTCTATAATAAAAAAAAATTATTCCAGGAAGCCGGTCTGGAGATCATCGGAGGCGTGCCCACGGACGCCTCAGGCACCGCCGGCAAGGAAACGTTCAGCGAGTGGGGCGGATCCAGTCGCTCATCGCAAGGAGGCCAGGTCAACGTCACGTCCGGAGGCGGATCCCTGGGTACCGGCACCGGTGCCAAGGGACCCCTGGAGCTGACCGGATCCCGATCCAACGAAAGCCCCGAAGACGAGGACAGCAACGAGACCGGACTGGAGATTGTTGGATGGACCACCACGACGGCCAAGCCCGCTTCGACCGGAACCGGCAAACCGGAGGATGAAGCCGGAACCGGCACCACAGCCGGACCCTCGATTGTCACTGATGGTGGCGAGGATGGCGATCTGTTGGGCAAGAACGGAACCAGCACCGGAGCCAAGGCTACCACGCCCGGTGCCGTCACCGATGACGAGGACCTGCTGAAGACCGACGGTGCCCAGACCACGCCTGGTTCCGGCACCGGTACCACGACCCCGACCTCGATCACTGAATCCGGAGAGCATCCCGAGACGGTGGGCAAGGACGGTGAGAAGGGCACCACGCCGCATGGTACCAGTGATGGTACCGAGACCAGCACCGCTGTGCCAGCTGAGAAGACCACTGATGCTGCAACGATCGTAACGGACTCGGGAGAAGAGGTGGGATTATAATTTTATCTAGCCGTCGGAGAAAAAATCAGAAATAGTCTTTCGTTGATTATATTGAATCGACCATGAAACATATCTGGATTTTGAAAAAAATATCAGTCGTTTGTTCAGGTGGAAGTGACCGGAAAGGAATCATCGACGCCCAAACCCGTCGGAACCACCGCCTCTGGCTCCGCTACCACACTCCCCGGTGCCACGACCCCAACATCGATCACCGAATCGGGCGAGCACCCGGAGTCCGTGGGCAAGGACGGCGAGCCGACTGGTACCACGGCAGCTGGCACCACCACTGGTACCGAAGGAACCAAGACGTCACGCGGACCCATTGGAGAAACGACGAAGGCTGTCGACATCATCACGGATTCTGGGGAAAAGGTTTGTTTTAGAATTTATTAGCAGTTGTCAGCAGATTAACGCCATCTGAGAATCATTTCGTTCGAGGCAATAAGCTATTCGTGAAACATAGCAGCAAGGCAAATTGGCAGTTGAGGAAACAATGATTACAGGTTGACGTCACCGGCAAGGAATCGTCGACTCCTTCTGGATCCGAAGCTACCACGACACCGTCAACGATAACCGAATCGGGCGAGCACCCGGAGAGTGTGGGCAAGGACGGATCCAAGCCTACCACGCCTTCCCGCCCCGGAACCAGCCCCGCCGGTACCACGCCTCCCGCAACAGTATCGCCCGCAGGGACGACGCCGAAGGATGGTGCCAATGCGGCAACCCAGGCGCCTACTGGCACCGATGGACCCACTGGAACTACGCCTTCAGGCACCACAGTCGGATCCAGCGACGGAACCAAGGCTACCACACCTTCTGGATCTGAGGGAACGACCGTTGGAAGAGTGCAGGGCAGAGAGGAGGCTACCACGGCGCCGTCTGTGGCTGGCACCGACGGTACCACGGATGGAACCAAGGTCACCGAGGCGCCTACGGGCACTTCCTCTCCTTCTGGAACTACCGCTGGAACCAAGGATGCGTCATCTGCTGGCACCACCCAGGCTCCCAAGGGAACCGATAAGCCTACCGGAACTACCGCTGGATCGAAGAGCTCCGAGGCATCTGCCGGTACTACCGCCGCTCCCGCTGGAACCACACCTGGTACCAGCACCGTGGCACCTATCGGCGAGACCAAGGCAACCGCGCATGGTTCGATCGCACCAGAGCCTACCACGGCCCCGACGAAGGTCGATGGATCCGAGACTGGAACCACACCTTCGGGCACCGGCACCTCGAGCCCCTCTTCAATCACCGAATCTGGCGAGCATACCGAGACTGTGGGTAAGGACGGATCCACTCCGGTACCCGAGGCTACCACTAGCCCCGCAATGTCCACTGGTCTGCCGGTTGAGCCAATCGACGGAGATGATTCCGACTTGCTGCCCAAGACCACGGCGCCTACGGTTACTGAGTCTCCGTCTGGTACCACTGCTGGAGCCAAGATCGATGGATCCAACGAGGCTACCACGCCCGAAACCGGTCTCGAAATCAGCGGACGGTCAACTACTGGTGCTCCCGAGGTCACTGAGGCTGGCACCACTCCGACTGGAACCGCTTCCACTGAGGCTCCCAAGGAGACCGCTGTGTCCAAGGCTACTGGCCTGCCCACTGGATCCACCGCTGGCTCATCTGAGGCAACCACTGCACCCAAGGCCACTGAGCTGCCCAGCGGAACCACTGCTGGTACCACGGTATCTTCTTCTGGACCCATAGAAACCGGCGCCGAGACGCCCAAGCCTCGGCTGAACGTCACTTTCCACACCGCCGAGACCACCGCGCATCCCGACGTGACCGGCCGAGTGCCTTCTTCGACCGAGGGACCAGGCATCGACATTGTGCCCGAAGGAGACGGCGCCCTTAGAGAGGACAAGCAGGAGAAGGTGCCTGGCACTGTCCTACCCGCATCGCCCGGTACCACACCCGAACCAGGAACCAAGACTGCTGGAACCACACCCGAACCCGGAACCAAGGCTACAGGAACCACACCAGAACCTGGAACCAAGAACGCCGGATCCACGGCTACCACTCCCCAGGTAGCGTTAATTTTTGATCTTTGCTATCTAAACAGAAATAGTCGCAGGTCGGACTGGAGATCGTTGGGCAACCAACGGGCACCACGCCTGGAGCATCTGCTGGCACCACTAATGGTAGCACCAAGGAACCCGCAGCTGCCACCGCGGTTAGTGAGATCTTGTTACAGAGGCAGTAAAGTGAGTGTTCATTGAACACTGTTCAAGTATGCTTCGCGATTTCAACATAGCAAATTTGTTTCGAAGTGTGTTTGATATTGATGCTATATCTCATAAAAAAAGAATCAATCCAATGATTCCAGACCGAAGGCCCCACTTCTTCCGAAACCAGCGGAACCATGCAGCCCGTCAATGGCACCAGCCCCGGAACCAGCGAGGCTACCGTACGACCCACGGTTGACGCCCGGCCCACCGCCACCACGCCCTCGTTCACTACGGTGCAGCACAGAGTGAGTATTTCGAACCAGGTTATGGAACCTAAAATCCTAAAATCCGGCTCCGGTACCATAAACCCAAACATTCCAGGAACCCACTGCCACTACCGAGCACCCAGAGACCGAAACCGTGCTGGCGATTACTACCAAACAGTTCACTTCGAAGCCACTCGAGGCCACTCTGCCGCCCGGATTCAGCGCTTTCCCAACGGCGAGTACCACCGAGGCTACCACGTCCGGAACCAAGGACGGAGCCAAACCCGTCGATGGCACCACCGCCTCTCCCGCTACAACGAAGGTTGATGGAACGACCGCAACACCCGCCGAAGCGTCTGCCGGTACCAAGGAACCCAGAGATGGCACCACGGATGGAACTCCTGCTCCTGTCGATGCGAAGTCCACCGGAACCGACAAGCCCGTTGATGGAACCAAGGCTACAGACGGAACCAGCAAGCCCGATGGATCCACACCTGGCTCCAAGGCCCCGGTCGAAGGGACCTCACCCGGTACCACGCCCGCTCCTGCGACATCATCGAGCGGAACCACGAAGGACACGTTCTCACTCGTCTCGCCCACTCCCACGCCCAAGGCACCGATCGCGTTAGTTTAGGGTTTTTTATTTAAATGTTATATTTTTCCGTCGATTAGAAGATATACACTGACCAAATTTGAAATTCCAATTTATAGAACCTCTATGAAACACACCTGATCACATCAAAATCGTGAATTGTTCACCAGAGCCGTCAAATACCAAACCAAAGCCGCATTTTAGCACGACCTCTGCTAAATGCCGGTCGTCGGATGAGTGTGGAGAGGACGCGTACTGCGAGAGGCGGACGGGCGTATGCCGATGCGCGTCTGGATTCGAGGGAGCTCCTCCCGGCCGGACTTGCGAGGGTGAGCTATTTGAGCTATTTCAACGTTTTTTTATGAGGCAATCTCTGTTCCACAAACTGTGGAGTGGAGGGTAGAGGAATTTCGAGCTTTCACGCTCGAGTGAACTTGACAAGCAACTAGGATGATTCAGCAACAGTTCACGTTGTTTTTATTATGATGATATTTTCAGAGACTTCAATAAATAATAAATAAATAACAACTAAATTACAGACATCAACGAGTGCGAGGAGAATCTGCACGACTGCGACAAATCGGCGCGATGCCACAATTACGTCGGAGGATTCGCGTGCTTCTGCCCCATGGGATACAGAAAGGCCGACAACAGGACTTGCGTTGGTTAGTGTCACGATTTTTGTTGTTATCGGAGACGTTTGTCGGTTAGAAGGGGGTAGCTTATGAGTTGGTTCTGCCCCATTGGATACAGAAAGGCTGAGAACAGGGGTTAGTAGGTTCGGTAATGCTCGTCAAAAATAGGTTTCACAAGAGTATTAATTCACAAAGTATTTGATCAGAACGATATACGTGACTTTCTGCCAGAAAAATAATTATAATTAGCCATTTCCTTCAGACATCGACGAGTGCGCCGAGTCCGCTGGCACCTGCTGCCCGGCCCACGCTCACTGCACGAACAAACCGGGATCGTATGCGTGCGAGTGCGATCGGGGATACGATGGAGACGGGTACAGGTGAGCCAATACACAGTATTTCATTGGTTTGGCATCCTTAGACACAGGTGAGTTGATTGGCTTTTTGAACTCTCTTCACATCTATTCATAGTATTTGGGATAAATTTTCGAGAATGATGGTGCAAATATGCTTCACGACTAAGCCAAAGTCAGAACGAACCATGAATTTATCAATTATAAATCGTCCTCCTTGATAAAAATCATTAAAATCTGAGTGAAGATTGATGTGTTTATCCCGCTGTTTTCAGCTGCATGCCAATCGAGAAGCGCGCCTGCAATCCGGCAGAGGAGAACCTCGCAGCGTGCGGGAAGAACCACGTGTGTATGATGGACGCATTCGGCCAGGCCGATTGTACCAAGTGCAGGGCAGGATTCGAGAAGAAGCGGGGACAGTGCGTTGGTGAGTGTTTATACTAAATTACGATACAAAGGCAACGAAGAATAAATAAACAAACGAGTTATATGGAATATTTTTGGATCAAAGAGTTCCCCAATATCACTAACGGAACATATTTGTTCAAGAAATGAGCTCCGAATGAAGCATTATTGCTTTTCAATCGGAATTGATTGCCTATCTAGCCCAGAAAGTGTTGAAAAATTGTATTTGCAGACATCGACGAGTGCTCGAAGCCGTCGCTCAACATGTGCGGTGCACACTCCGAGTGCAAGAACATGCCGGGAACGTACAAGTGCGAGTGCGAGAAGGGATTCCGAGGAGATGGAATGATGTGCACTGGTAAGGCTGATTATTTGTTAATGGATATTGAATTTGTTAAATCAGAAAAAAGGGAATATGAAAAGAATTTAGTTAGTGTCAGCATTAGTGAATGATTCGCAGTGTATTTAGTTTTTGAGCCAGCTACGAACGTATTATTGGGAAACATACAACATGATTTTTATTAAGTTCCGAGCGAAGCGTACCTGGCGAACTTCCGATTTTTTTTAAAACACGACGTAGTTGTAATCACCAATTCTGTTTCAGTCACTCAGTATAGTTAGAGTGCGCTTGTCTCGAATGATAATTCCTTTTCTTCGCCCTTATACTATAATGAACATTATGCCTCTTGCAGACATCGACGAGTGCTCCGGCCCGATGTCCCCGTGCCATCCGCAAGCCGCTTGCACCAATGCCCCGGGCACATTTGCCTGCGCTTGTCCCGACGGATGGGAGGGCGATGGAGTCAAGGTAAGGTTGCTGGTTCCTGGTACCTCACTTATTAATTATCTCAGAATTGGGCTCTTCTTTTCAAGCAAGTATATCGTCATGAAAAAAATATGCCAAATTGTTTTCTTGCAACCTTTTTTTTCTAATTAATTAAGATGGAAGCTGTAAAGATATATCCTCTCCAGGACTGCGTGAACCCTCTCAAGAAAGACTGCTCCGATCTCCTGGGCACTTGCGGTCGCGTCGCCCACGTTGACTGCCTCTCAGTCAGAGTATTTGATGGATCAGTGCAGTCAGTGTGCGAGTGCGAGGCCGGATACAGATACAACAACAGAACGAACAGCTGTGAAGGTCAGTAGTTTGATAGTTTATATCACAATAGATATTGCACAAATAGCAAATTTAACAATAATAGGCTGTGATATTTCATAAGTGGAACATAGTTGAACAACGAAATTGCGCAGACTTTTCAATTCATGAATTAAAATATTCTTATAATGAAACATGCGCAGACTTACGCTGGTTTGCAAAATTCCTAAAAATCCGCTCATTCCCTGCAGACATCGACGAGTGCTTCGAGAACCGTCACTCATGCGACCCGGCCTCATCCCATTGCATCAACCTGGAGGGAAGCTACGAGTGCGAGTGCGAGGAGGGCTACGAGGGCAGAGGAGGAGTTTGTGTTGGTGAGTGAAGGGTTACTGGTTCTGGAGCTGGAACCCTAATTTCTAATCAGGGGGGAGGGCAGGTCCAGAGTTGCAATTATTATATATGTTTTTTGTGAAAAATATATCGATCAACATCATATTGCAAGCAGTCGAAATTTTATCATAGAACCATTGAAACATATTTGTAGAAGAATATTTCGATATTTTCTCGAGCACAGAAGACTAGAGCTCAAAATATGAGCTGCCGTCATTTCGTACACTCTCTCTTCAATAGATCGGGCGAGAGAGTGTGCGAAATGAAGAGACGGCGGCTCATATTTTGAGCTCTACTGAAGACAAGAAAATCTCTATTCAGACGTGGACGAATGCACGCGCGGCACCGCCGGCTGCCATCCCATGGCCAGATGCATCAATCAGGTGAGACGAGTAATCAATAGAGTTCGAAATACGGGTAACCGTCTTTTCATTTCACAAACTGAAGAGACGATTACCCATATTTTTGAACGCTCAAAACAATCAATGAGTATCGTGAGTATGAGTAAACTGAGTATCGTCGCAGTGAAGAATACTGTGGTGTCTTCTCAGCAGAATTAATCTTGTGTCTGCTAAACATTCACGTAGATACATTGTAGTGATAAGAATGACAAATTGCGGCGTTGATAATTGTCTTCCATTCAGGCGGGATCGTGCGGCTGCTCGTGCACCGAGGGATACACTGGAGACGGAACGACCTGTGAAGGTACGATTCAATCACACATAATATGCATTGCGTCTAAAGCTTCCCTGGTCGATAGATCCATACTTTCTGATGTGTTTGTTATATTTTAAAATTATTATTTGTTGAGCATACCCACCACCGATTGCTCTCGATTGACTCAAAGCCAAGTCTAATAGTGGTGAAGCATATTAGAAGAGAAACAAATATACAAAAATATCAGATTTTCAAATTGTTACAGAAACATCATTTTTGAAAAAAAATTGTGACAAAGCAACATTGATTTCGACTTCCTCAAGGCCAAATCTAGCAGAGTTGAAACATACTTGAATCACAACTGAAAATTTGCAGAAATGAACAAGCCGACGGGCGCGTCCAAGGGCATCTGCCCGCCCTCGTGGATCAGACTGTGCGAACTGGAGAATAAGGTAATTAATTAATTAAATTTAATTTAAATAATTTAATTAATTTTTAATGATGCCCATGATTCCAATGAACTGTTTTTTTTACTGTGTGAGCTGGAGAATAAGGTTAATTAATTAAATAATTAATTATTAATTACCCAATTCAGACCTGCCTTGTCGACGGCGAAGACGTGCCTCAGTGCGGCAGCTGCGCCGCCGGACACCATCCGATTAATGGAGTCTGCCAGCGTGAGTGAAACATTAAATTACCAAAAGTTGTGCAATGTTTGGGAACCGAATCTGTTTCACAAGTACCTGATTGGTGCTTGATTGAGTTCATAGTAATAATGAATGGGTAAACGTTCGCTTGAAAATAATAAATCGAAAATAATAATTTATCCGTTTCACACTTGTTTCACGAACCGGATGTGTTTCACAAGCTCCTGTTAGGCGTTAGATTAAGATCTGGGTAATGATTGAGCGCCATCGTAGTAAAAAATAACTTTCACATTCAGCAATCGCCGGTGTCGGCTCGTGCGCTGCCTCCTCTCGCTGTGACAAGAACGCCGTCTGCATTGATGTGCACCCGGATAGGTTCGTATCTCTTTTTTTCAGTTTTTTTCGAGATACTTATCTGTGCCTTGTAACTAAACAACCTCTCGATTCATCATGAAATGTCTCACCTACGAGAGAGCACGCGAAATTGAGAGAGTCAGAAATCGAATAATTTGAATTTACAGACACTTCTGCACGTGCAACGTCGGCTTCATCGGCGACGGCATCAAGTGCGATGGTACGTTAATTTGAATTTTATACCCGCATGCCGAGTGCCTGATTGTGCCTGATCCAATGAAACCACGAAACAACACACATCGATTGAGTGCTCCTCACCTGGTCTGTGCGAACATTTCTCAATCTCTTATCTAAAACATCCTAATGATCAAGAAATGTTCGCTCAGCCCAGTTGCCCACCCGCACCCACCCTCACACCTCTCTCTTACAGATGTGGACGAGTGTCTGATGCCACGGGCCTGCGGCGCCAACGCCCGCTGCACAAACAACCTGGGATCGCATAGCTGCGAGTGCCACGAGGGATTCGAGGGCGACGGGCACTTCTGCGTGAGGTCTTCATCGACGGCGACGTCTTCTGGAGGAACATCATCGACTACTGCCGCAACGGTAGCCGTGGATGAGATAACGATATCGACGAGAAAGGGACCAGATGGCTCCGAGACTACAACGGAGAATCCGAGAAGACAAGGAGAGACGACGCAAGGTACCCGAGCGACGCGAATCACCACTACCACACGCACCACCGGCACGAATGACGGATCTAGCACCACCGCTGGTTCCGATCCTGGTACCATGGAACCAGATCACACCGATGGAGTGACACCGAGCACGAGTGAAAATCATCCTGTCACCGTTTCTTCCGCACCCGAGAGTTCCACTACCCCTTCTGGTATGAGCACTGAACCAACCACCACTCCGAGAGGATCACAAACCACGCGTGACCGCACCATCACACCGAGTGAATCCGACCCCTCAAACACTGAAAATTCGAGCCAAAGCACGCCGAGTGGCAGAAGCACCAGAGTGAACCCAACCCAAACTTCCGCACCTATAGAGAAGAAGAGCACAGAATCAAGCACTGTACCATCATCGAACCAGAGCACACCTGCATCGCGCACCAGTGAAACAGGAACGAGATCCGATCAGACTACCAAACGCCCTGACTCAACTAAGCAACCAGAAACTGATAGATCCGATTCATCTCTGATGGGCCAAACTGAACCAATTGGGTCTACTGAGATCCCATCCAGCACCATGTCTGGTTCGGAGTGGGACCCTAAAATTAGCACTTCTGATAGAGCGAAACAAACTGCTACACCTTCGAGTACCGGATCAACCGTTAGTGGATCACGCACCGGTTCGTCTGATCCAGACGATTCTACTGAGGAACCAGTGATGAGAACGGGCCCGTCCAGCTCGGAAAATCCTGGTTCAGTAACCCGCGCACCTGGTACCGTAACACCTCGAGAATCTGGACATTCGACAAGAGCAAGTGAGGGTTCAACCCCATCCAGCCCCTCACCCGATGGAATCACTGACCAAGCTGGAACAAGGGCTACTGGAGATTCGGGGCATACCACCCAACTCGATACAACTACACCATCTGGACCAGGCGAGACCAGTCGAGTGGCCCCTCATGCGAGCAGTTCCGACGGAACCCGAGCTCCTGATGGAACTAATTCTGGCACCTCGACTTCGATCCCCATCGATCCCTCTACGACGTCTTCTATCTCTGGTCGATCCGATGGAACAACCAGCCCATCCCTGCGATCTGGCACCGATCCATCAGTGCCTGGCGATAAGACCACTGATAAATCGGATGGTTCAGTAACAGAATTGACCCCAGCTACCTCCGGCGAGCATGGATCTAGTACCACTCGAGCTAATTCTGGGTCCACTTCTGATGGTTCCGGAACTACAGTTGATCCCGGATCGAGCACGAAATCCGGCTCTGAATCTACTACTGCTAGTTCAGCTACTGCCGGTCTTTCTGGTTCCACAACAATCGGGCCCGGAACCACTACACCGTCTGCCTCAGTTACAACGACGCATGGGCTCACTGGTAGCCCGACTGATCCGAATGGAACCAATCAGCACGGTACAACCACTCCCTCTGGGTCCACATCGGCTCCCGGAGTGGGTACCACGCCGAGCATTGACATCATCCATTCTACCCATTCTGGAGAAGAGGCTGTAACTGGTGTGACTGGTACCGGCCGAGGTTCGACTGGAACCACACCTCACTCCCATTCGCATACCGGTGATGAGTTCACGCCTATACATCACATCGGAGATGGAACCACGCCCCGATCTGATGATGGAACCGGCACAGCACGACCCAACTTCGGCGATGCCACCAGCACTGCTGCTACAGTAAGAACTGATTCCGGCGATGGACCCACGACCAGCCTTCCTCCTGGAGATGGCGCTTCGCTGCCTTCTTCTCGCGATGGCACTAAATCAGAAGGTACCACGATGCCATCAGGACCTGGTCACGGAACCACACCCAGCACGCATTCACGAAATGGTTCCAGTACCGGTACCACTCTGCGACCTGATGGCGCCGATGGAACCACAATGCCTAGAACCAGCACGGTTCGTGTGTCGAGCACCGCTGCCACTAGCCGGCCCCACCCCGAGGATGGAACAACGGTTCGAGGAGAGCCCGATCCGGCATTGACCGACAACGATATTAGACCGACTCCGCCTGCTGTTGACCCATCGTCTACGGTCGCGCCCAACTCGACTACCTCGGATGATACCAGAACCACTCCGAGCGCTAATTCTTCCAGTACCAGCGCCCGATCGGGCCCGAATTCATCATCTGGGACCACTTCAAGCACGATTTCCGATTCTAACAATCCCTCATTCCGTACTACTGCTCCTAGCATGTCATCGCCATTTTCGGAAGGCACGGGATCGACCATGGCTGCTTCCGAGAATACAGAGACTACCACGCTGATTCCGGAATCGAGTACAGCTCAGCGAGGTTCAGTAACCAAGGAGTCAGCAAGATCGCCTGCCACTCCATCTGAATGGGATCCGGCGAATTCCACACGGGAGCCAGCTGGCACCGAGAATGTTGGCAATTTCGGCACAATCACGCCTGCTCCTGGATTCTCGTCGACAACTGGGGACGATTCGGGTGATGAATCCACCCCGTCTGGTTCAGAACCAACTGGAACCACCCCATCCACTGGCACCCGATCGACTGTCGGACATGGCTCAACCTGGTCATCTGGTGTCGAAACAAAGACGACGTCTGGATCGAATGGCGTTGGTGGTTCAGTAACGAAGGAATCTACAAAATCGCCTGCTGATGCCACTCCATCCGAGTGGGATCCGGCTAGTTCTACACACGAGCCTTCTGGCACCAGAGCGGCGTCGGAATCCGATCCATCAAGCTCCACTCGCGAGCCCTCTGGATCGACCGGAAACGGCACTGCTAGAACGACAAGTGTGCCAGGCGAAAGCTCCAGCAGCGCACCCGATGTGGCTACCACAACCCAGAGCCAAGAAGCGACCCGATTCACTCCTGGTTCCACTTCCTCCTCGCATTCTCGTGCCCCCGAGAAGGGCGATGGTAGCACGACCCCGTCGACTGGTGCGACCCGGGAACCAGACTCGCTGTCCGCTGGTTCAACTACGAAGTCGCCTGGTTCAACGTCGACAGGCCCTACTCGAGTAGCAGGCACATCCGAAGTCACTTCATCTACTTCTTCTGATGCGGCCAGTCAACCAACTAGATCCACACATCCACCTGGTGTAAAGCCATCCTCACTACCCACTACCAGAGTTCCGATCGCTACCACACTTTCGGGCAATGGAGAGCCGTCTGGCCCAACCAGTGCTACTGATCGGTCCGTATTTATTGGATCAACTCCGTCCGGTACGCCCAATCAATCTGCTGGGACCACTAGTTCACCTGTCGGTTCAACAAGCCCACCAGGTTCTAATTCAGCTTCACTGTCTACGACCAGCTCCCCGACCGGTACCACACTACCTGATTCTGGTGAGCCGACTGTCCCGCGCGCTGATGGATCGAAAACGCTGAAGCTTGACCCAGAGGATAACGACGGAGCCGAGTGGAGCGATGGACCGGTGACCGGAACCAGAAATGGAACCAGACCCAGTACCAGAGTACCATTGATAACAACGATTCTTCCTGGATCGACCACTACTGCCACGGAATCTCCCGAAGAAGACACTGCGACGGGGCGAGTAAGAAGTACACCCATTGGATCAGAAAAGGTCACTGGCTCCGGCGATCATCTGGGCTCCTCAGCTACCACCGCATCTGATGTTACCTCTGCTCCGACTACCAGACTAATTCAAGTTGACACTGATGGCGGACTGAACCCCACGACAAGGGATGGTGCCGATGCCACAGGCAGCCCGTGGGATCCAGCTGCTTCGACCGGGTTCACTTCTGGATCATTGGTACCGAGCCCGGATGGTTCGGATCCATGGACTGAGGATGTTGCGCAACGAGCGAGCACTGATGGACCGATCGGATCAACGGAGGGTTCAGAAGAGGCTCCATCTCGACCGACTGCATCACCTGCCGCTACCATGGCCAATTCTGGAACAACCAGCTCTGGATTGAGCGGGGAATTGGATACCAAGGGTCACACTAAGCCATCAAGAGCCACAACATCTTCTCCGATGGGAAGGAGCACTGAGGCGGGCTCTGGCTCCAGTACCAGTGGAACTAGCGAACCATCTGGTTCCACTTCCGGACCCGTAGTTAGCACTGGTTCGGGCAATTCGGTCACACATTTCCCTGAAGGCACCAGCACTAATTCTGGAGCCGGATCAACCACCGATTTCTCTGGAGAAACAACTGTTTCGAGCACTGGTTCGGGTCTTACACAATCTTCTGCTACTCCCACTGAGGGCCCATTGTCATCCAGCACCCAATCTGGAACCAGAATAACCGGATCCGATTCTGGAGTAACCACAGCTGGATTCCTCACAACGAGCACGAAATCGGCATCCAACGGCCTTCCCAGTAATTCGGATGCTACCTCTACTGGCCCAATTGGCATCAGTCCTGCTGCTGTAACCGGAACCAGTGAACGTTCTGGAGCAACCACTGATATTCCCATCGTTACGAGCACTGAATCGGGCCCTCGTTCTAGCAGTACTAGCGGAAACTCTGATGCTACCACTGCCAACCCGGTTCGTAGCAGCACTGTTTCTGGTACCGGAGCGAATACCATAGGAGACGGCGATCCCTCCGCGACCACTCCTGGCTCTAACGTAGCATCAACCAAATCTGGCAGTACTATTGGCGACTCTGGTATCTCTTCAGTAACTACTCCCAGCACGATTGATAGCTCCACCAAAGAATCACAGATCAGCACTTCCGCACCAACACTGAGCACCGATTCACCCTCTGACGTAAACCGCACGACTAGCGCTGTTCCCGGCACCACTACGCTCAAAACCATGACTGGATCGACGGTGCCCACTATCGACACTGAAGCACCGAATGCCGGAACCACGATTCCTTCCCGACGCACCAAGAAACCAACTCGCGGAACCCGACTTCCTGGAATCTGGTTCACTTCTACCGAAGATTCCGAGGAGGATCCCGATGGACAGGTCGGCCTGGAGATCGTTGGCGAGTACCCATCGCATCTGACAACTCGAACGCTCCATCCGGAAAATGGCACCACACCATCATCCGAAGATGGTTCCACTCCTGGCACCGGATCTTCAGCTACCACAGTGCCAACCAGAGGCGATGAAACCACTATCACGAGCTCAGATGTGTTCACAGGCAGCACGCGCCGTATTAATCAATCGGAGAGTGGAACTCCTGATAAATCTGGTTCTACACCTGGTTCCGGGTTGTCAGCGACCACAGTGCATCCGGGCGATGGCACCACGATTCCCGGAATTTTCACCGGCAGCACGCGATGGCTGAATCGATCTGAATCTGATCCTACGTCTGGCACCGGTTCCTCGGCTACCACAGAACCTACTCCAAATACTGGTTCGACCATCACGACATTCGAGATCTTCACTGGCAGCACTAGATGGCTTACTAGCGGATCGACGGCGGTGCCCATCGATCAAGGTACCGAGGCTACCACAGACCAGTCCGCCTTCGTCACTGCTGACCCAGACGATGATGATCCCGGACAGGTGGGATTAGAGATCGTCGGGGAGCGATGGTTGACTACCAGGCCAGCGCCTGGCACCAAGGCTACCACACCTAGTGCCAGAGCTGGCACTGATGATCCGGCATCCATGGCTACTACACCGGGCTCTTCGACTGATTCTACTTCTGATTCCACAACCGGAAAGGATCCAACCAGAGTTGGCACCGATGATCCGAGCTCCGTTGCTACTACACCGGGTACTAAGGGACATCATTTCACTACTATCGGAGACGATTCCACTTCTGGAGCAGGATCAGCAACCAGTCTGCCTACTACTCTTCCGCCCGATGTCTCCGTTGGACTGGAAATTGTGGGCGAACGGTGGTTGACTACCAGATCTACCCCCGGTATCAATGCTACCACACCCGCTGCCAGGGCTGGTACCGATAACCCGAGCTCTCTTGCTTCCACACCGAGTACGGCGACTGCATCTCCCCCGCTTCCTACCATTGGAAAGGATTCCAATTCTGGTATCGGGTCTGCAACAAGCCTGCCCACGACTCTACCACCCGATGTATCAGTTGGACTTGAAATTGTTGGAGAGCGATGGTTGACGACCAGAACCACCCGTGGTACCACCACCATCACAGTGGAACCCGAACCAACAACGAAATCGGAGCGATGGCTGACTACCAGGAAACCTATCGGACCGACGACTACCAGAGATCCGGACGATCCCGATTTCGTACCCGATGGTGCCGATGGCTCGCTGCGACGCACTTCTGATGAAGGATTTGTGACGTTGACTACAAAGGAATTGCCGGGACTGACGACCAAGAGTGCGAATGGCGCGAGTGGAGGGCCCACTGAGGCTACCACTATGAGTAGTATGGCAGCGACCAAGCAGAGCACAGATACAACGACTGTCCCGGCTTCAAGCACTACTGTAGAGCAGAGTACCAAGGCACCGATCAAGCAGAGCTCAGAGACAACCGTTCCTTCCTCCAGTACTGCAGCAGCTAGTACAGAGGCACCGAGCCGAGAAACCACTGCTCCTTCAGTATTTAGCACCACTGCATCCACCCCTCGCCCAGATTCGACTGTGGCACCCTCCACTGAGTCTGGCAATAATTCCTCACCACTTTCAGTCGCACCCACAGACCCGAGCACCGGTCCCGATAGCACAACCACTGCACCAGCATCAACGATGAGTGAGTACCATGCACTAGTGAATCGGCACGATTGTCCTAAATTTGCATGTTTTGTTTGATGACGCGTGCCGATTTGTGATCAATATCATGAACCAATTTTCACCACAAAATTATCTGGTTTCATGTTTCCCTAATTGCAGGACCGAACTGCCACCTGGCGCCGGGCATGTGTCACGCTGATGCGAAGTGCGGCCGAGACGGAGCCTGCGCATGCAATCCCGGATTCAGAGGAGACGGAGTGAAGAAGTGTGATGGTGAGAAAAGCTTTGTGCATTTCAATTGAAAATTGCAATTACGTACAAAAAGTTCTTCAAATGTGTTTCACAGCGATTTGATAGTAAATAAAAGTTCGAGTATACCAATTTCTTATTTTTGACGGCTTTTATAAAAATATTGAATAATAAAATTTTTCGACATAGTTTTGATGAATTCCATAGGAGTACAACGTACTAGCACACACTAATTGTATATTTTTACAAAGAAATTTTAACTAAAATGAAGAGATCGATAATTTATTTTGCAAGGCAGAATATGCTTCACTGCGCATCCAAAAAAAAAAGAATGTCCACCGCACGTAATTATTTGGCTTCTTTTTACATAAAATAAAAGTCAATATTTTGCAGCCATCACCACGCCGCCGACCGACTCAACGACTGCAGCGCCTGCTGCCTCGACGGCATCCACGACCCCGTCGACGACGCCGCCCGTAGCCCATCGCGAGCCCGTCGAGCGGGTCACCGACGCCGCCACTCGACCTGCGCTGACCGCCACTCTGCCGCCCTCGCCCTTCATCACGGAGAAACCCGATGGATCAGGTACTACGAGTGTCCCAAGCACCCCAACCACGAATGAGCATGATGCAGTGAGCAGCACCACCGAGCCGACGCCGGGTACCACACCTGGTACCGGGCCAGAAACCACGATTGAGCATGCAGTGACGAGTGGAACCAGCACGAATGAGCATGATGTGACCAGCACGACGAGTTCTTCTTCATCTTCTTCGACAACGAGTGTGCCTACCACTATTGGCGTGCATGCATCCACTGAGTCAGCGCCTGGTACCACGTCTCGTACCAGCACACCTTCATCAACGAGAGCCAAGGAACCGAGTTCGGCTACCACATCTGAAGTGCGTGTGTCGAGTGTAGAGCCCACCACGATTTCGAGTGCCACCAAGGAACCAAGTGTGACTCCGACGACGATTGGCGTGCATGAATCCAAATTCACTGAGTCGACTTCTGGTACCAAGAAACCGAGCGTACCTACCACGACTGAGCATGTGACCAGCACTTCCTCTCCCGTTTCTGTCACTTCTTCCTCCACTTCGCATGAGACGACGCATGAGAGCACCACCGCAGAGCCGAGTACCAAGAAGGGTACCACGGCTGGCACCGTGACTACCACGGACCGTCCGGGCGCTAGCGAATCGACCAAGCATGAATCACAGACCGAGCACACCGATCATACGACGCCCAAGCATGCGCGAACCGAGGACACCACACCGCAGACTACCACGAGTAAGGCTACCACGAGTGAACCAAGTGTTACCCCAACCACAAGTGTGCCTGAAACGAGTGAATCCACTGTATCCACATCCAAGAGTGAACCGAGTGTTGCCCCGCCTACCGTACCAAGTGTGACGCCAACCACCAGTGTGCCTGAAACGAGTTCCAATGCACCTTCTTCAACGAGTGAACCCAGTGTGACCACAGTCAAGAGTGAACCGAGTGTTGCCCCGTCTACCGTACCAAGTGTGCCCGATACAACGAGTGAACCGAGTGTGACACCTTCCACCGTATCCAACGCACCCAGCAGTTCCAGTGTTCCCAGTGTGCCCACTTCCACAACTACGAGTGAACCCAGAGTGACTGAGCCGGCTACCACGGCTACCACTATCGGTGCCAAGAGTGCCACGAGTGCAGTGCCTTCCACGTCGTCTTCAACCCGAGTGATCACGCCATCCCCAACCACCCCGAGTGCCTCTCGTGAGCCATCAACCATCCAGAGTGAAGTGACCAATCCCTTCCCAGCACCAACCAAGAGTGAACCGAGTGTGACCACAGTGTCCAGTGAGCCCCCAAGCACGGAACCCAGTGTGACTGATTCAACAACGAGTGAGCCCAGAGTAACCGAGAAGAGCACCACGAGTGAGCCAACCACTTCCGTCCCTATCACTGTGCCTGAAACCACTAAGAGTGAATCCAGTGTGCCAACTTCACCATCTACTGTGACGAGTGTGAAACCATCCACCGAATCGAGTGTGCCAACAACCCAGTCGAGTACTAAGCATGCACCGAGTGTGACGCCAGCTTCCGAAAGCTCGACGAGCACATCAAGTGTTGTTTCTTCTAGCACACAGTCCGCAACAACTACAGCAACTCGAGTGACAGAGTCGAGCACTGTCAGTACGTCTCAGCATACTCAGACCACTGCAATACCGACTAATCCTTCGTCCACTCCTGTATCTTCAAGCGTGTCTTCGGTGACTGACAAGCCGACCAGCACTGGCGCACCCTCGAGAGCTCCCGTGACCTCGAGCCCGACCAAGCCGTCTGCATTGCCAAGCCAGCCGGCGACCGAATCGACATCGCCTGCTGCTACCACCACTGGTCCGACGCATGCTCCTTCCAAGGAACCCAGTTCCGAGACCACCACAGCTGCGTCGACCCCTGCAGTGACCAGTAGCACGGCCAAGCCGTCCACTCCCGATAGCACTACTGCTGGAACCACGGCTAGTAGTTCGCCTCACTCATCCCCTACTGTGGGTTCCACCACTACCGTAGCGAGTACCACGGCGCAGTCGGTTACCTCTGGATCCACCTCCGAGGCGACGACTGCAAGCTCGACCAAGCAGTTCAGCAGATCGCCCTCGTCTACTGGCAAGCCGCGCGCTGACTCAGTTACGACGCTGACTGAGGCACCTGAAGATGGCAACGAGTCAACGACTGTGGCCACCAGATCTCCGCCTGGTTCAACTGCTGGCACAGAGTCGACCACATCTGTTCCCACTTCTGGCACCGAAGCTACCACGAGTACCCCTGTTCCCACCGCTGGTCCCACATCATCGACAGCGGATGTGACCAAACCGACTACCACCAGCAAGCCAGCTCCAACCACCACGACGGAACCAGAAGTGTCGGTATCGATCGAGACCACTACTGTCCCTCCCGCCTCTCCATCAACGGTGACGTTCAAGGCGAGAACGAGATCGTCTACTGCATCAACGAATACGGGAACGACATCAGGCACCGAAGGTGCCATCAAGCCGTCTACGAAGGAGCACTCGACTGCATCGCCGACCACGACGTCCGATGCAACCTCGAAACCTTCGACAGAGAAGGCCACGGTGCCCAATTCGACGCAGCCCTCGAGTGTTGTTCCTTTGAGCTCGACTCAGTCATCCACTCCTGAATCCACCACCGGCTCAACGAAGGAGTTCAACAGATCGCCAGTGACTGAGTCGTCAACTCCATCGCCAACGACTAAGACTGCTGAACAGTCCACTATTTCTTCAGCTCATTCCCCAGAGTCGATTCAGGCAAGCACCCCTGAATCTACCACGAGCACTGGAACAACTACGGCGAGCTCAACGACGGCATTCAGTAGGTCGCCGGCGACTCTCTCACCAACGACGGTGTCTACTGGTGCTCCATCCTCGACTGAGAAACCCACCATGCCTGAAACTACTGAGTCCACCGAGACCAGCACTCCTGATTCCACCACTGCTGCTGAGACTACCACCCCAAGCACGGCATTCTCGTCTCCCTCGCCCGGTACCAGAGAAACGTTCCCAACACCTCCGACCATGGAGACCGATTCCACTCATCCTACCTCTGTTGGCTCCAAGGTTAATGCTGGTTCGAGTGCAAAGCCAACTGAGAGATCCAGTACCACCTCGCCTGCTTCTACTGCTTCCAGCACTACCACCTCGACTGCACGGCCCACTGTGCAGACTACCAGTGGAACTAAGAAGTACACCGGTCGAGTGCGCACTCATGGCACACTTCCTCCGATGGACCGCAGTCGCAGTCACGAGGATGACGATTCGGATGAGACTACCGCGATCGGTAGCACGACTACCAGTGCCCGAACCAGCCCCACTACCAGCCGAACCAGATCATCAACTGCTAGAACCCGAACAACTACTGAGGATGACTATTCGACCAGTGAGGAAGTGAGTGAATGGACTAGGCGAACGACCAGACCAGTGCCTCGTACCAAAGCTACCACACTGGCGCCGGCGACTACCAAGCGACGGCCCTTTGTGCCCCAGGAAATGAATGTGAGCGTGGGCACGCGGTTGTTTGTTGAGTCAGCCGAATCACCGGAGGAAGAGCTGTGGGGAACTATGAGGACCAGGAGAACTCGCCCAACTACCGCTAGGCCGACCCCGATCACTGGCAAGCCAAGAGTGGATACGGTGAAAACTTTGACTGATGAACCCGAGGACCATAGCTGGCACGGAATTACTGATGGAACAACCAGAATTCCATCCAGATTGACTACCAGCGAGTACAAGAGCCCATCCGATGGCCCGGTAACGCCTTCCTGGACTGAGAGACCCGCCACAGAGTCCACTGTACCTTCCTCGAGCCCAGCCCTGCCCAGTTCAACTTCTGGAGCCACCAAAGCACCTACTAGCTCTTCCCCTGCTTCAAGATCGACTGGTGCGCAGGGAACCACCTCAGCTGGACCTGGCACCACCGAGCACCCTACCCAGGGAACCAGACTACCCGCTACCGGAACCGTGTCCGAGCTGCCCACTGAGCGACCGATGCAGCGAGAATCGACTACAACTGCGGATCCGAACGACGTTTCGGTCAAAATTGAGACCTTCACTGGACGAACGACCATCGATGGAGTCAGAACTACCGTACCCACAAGTAAGCCGAGTGTGTTCACGAGTGCAGTGCCCGTTTCCTCTGTTTCACCCAGCTCGTCCGGTACCACCGATGGTACCGGATCGAGCACCACGAGTGCCGTGCCTGATGTGTCCTCCGTTACTTCCCATTCGTCTTCCGGAACCACAAACCAGCCTCATGGTACCGATTTCACCTTCCCAACCACGAGTGCAGTGTCATCTTCGGTTACTCCCAGCCAATCCAGCCCCACACCCACAGCGCCACCCACTTCCCATTCCACCCCAGCCTCGAGTGCAGTGCCCAATAAGTTCACGAATGGTGTGCCTGATGTGTCTTCCGTTACGTCCAAGTCGTCCGAATCCACCCATAGCCCTGTCCGAATCACACCCACCGATAGGGCCACGAGTGATTTGCATGGTGCTTCTTCCACTCCTTCTGGCACCGTCACCACGACTTCCGAAGCGACACCATCTGCATCTAGCACCGTAGAATCACACACCGAGAAGCCGTCCACTACCACAGATCCGGTGACTGGTTCGAGCTCTGGTACCACCTCTCGACCTCATGTAGAGTTGGTGACCACCCTGACAGATGCGCCTGATGGCACTGAGGCTACCACAAGAGCCGAGCATGGCGCCGCCCCGACTACCACTGGGCCCAAGGGCGATCGGTCGTCCGAGGCTACTGAAGCACCTGCTGGAAGCTCGACTGCATCGACAGGCACAAGGACTGGCTCCACTCATGGTGTCCATTCTATAGTGTTTACCACGGAGAAGCCAGTGTCAACTGCCTCAACCCCAGCTCACGCAAGTACCGAGACCTCATCACCCGTGACTACCACTGATTCTGTGCAGATCTCCATCTCCCAATCCGGTGCCTCTGATGCTACTCCTTCCGGTTCAACAAAACCAAGTGTGGCCACCACAACTGCATCTGGCATCGCCACTTCTCTCACCTCGTCGAGCTCGACTGTTTCTTCTAGAACCGATAACCCATCCGGATCTACGCCTGGCTCTTCTTCGACAACTCCCAGACTACCAGTTACTGGTCGAGTGTCGGAATTGCCAACTGAGCAGCCAAAGGCTACCAAATCACCAGCTTCTGCGACGACCGCGGACCCGAACGACGTCTCGGTGAAGATCGAGACCTTCACCGGACGCCCTGGAACCATGCGCCCGACTGAAGCGACCACGAGTAAGCATGGAGAAGATTTGGTCACCAGTTCTTCATCCTCAGCATCCACTGTTGCACCCAGTTCGTCTGGTACCACCACGGATGGTACCGGAGCGACTGCACCGATCGATAGGGAACCGAGCACGCCGTCTGCTACCACGATGGATATTCGCACGAGTGAGACCACAGTGCCATCCATCACTCACAGAACCAAAGATCCGCAAGAATCGGGCACCACCTCACCTCCCGATGTTTCTTTGGTCACTCCCACACCCTCGGAGAGCACGAGGGATACATTTGGTACCAGAGTGTTTTCTCCATCAACGATTTCCCCATCTCAAATCACTACGAGTAGCACTGGATCAAACTCGCAATCCAGCACGAGCGCGATTCATGGTACCACCAAGGAGGCCGATGGCACTCGGGCGACGCCACTTCCAACCACGAGTGATGCATCATTATCGACTGTTTTCACTTCCACTCCTTCTGGCACTACTGACGAAATCCCTGGCACCAAAGTGACTACCCCATCGCATAGGAGCACGAGTGGAGTGACAGATGTTTCCTCAGAAGGTACGGTTTCCACCTCACCTCCTGATCATACCACGAGTGCCGTGCACGAAACCACACCTTCGGAACCATCATCTGGCACCACAGATGGCTCCAGTGTCACTTCTCGTTCATCTGTCACCACACCGCCTTCGGATAGGACCACGAACGATTTCTTCCCTGACAGTACCACGAGTGTCACGCATGAAACCTCACAATCCGCTGCTAGCACCACTAAGGAGAATGATGGTTCGACCACTCCTTTGTATGTCACTGACGTTTCTTCTGTCACTACCACTCCTCCTTCTGATAAGAGTACGAAGGAATCTGGTATCACAGGAAATGCATTCGGCACCGAATCCACCTTTGTTCCATCCAGAACGACGAGTGATGTGCATGAATCTACCAAGGCTCGTTTCGACACTACTGAGAGTATACACACGTTGTCCACTTCTGTTCCTGATAGCTCCACGAGTGCATTGCATGAAACCACGTATTCATCATCCTCACTTGGCACCACTGGAGAAAATGGTGGATCCACCACTCCTTCGTCCGTTCCTGATCTTTCTTCTGTCTCTACCACTGTTTCTGACACCACACCGCCTTCAGATAGAAGCACGAAGGTATACGATACCACAAAGAAGACTCTCGGCACTGAGCCCACCACTGTTCCGTCTAGAACCACGAGTGCCGTGCCTGATACTTCCACATCTTCATCACCACCCGAAACCACAACACCATCTGGAACCACAAGTGCTGTGCATGAATCGTCCACTGTTGCAGTTTCACGTGTCACAGAAACGAATATAGACACCGAATCCACTTCTGCTCCCGATAGTACCACGAGTGCCGTGCCTGATACCACCTCTTCTCCTCCCGGACCCACAGCACAGCCCGGATCCACGAGTAATGTGCACGAGTTCTCTACTTCTTCTGTCGCCACGACAGAGCATGGATCCACGTTTGCCGTGCATGTATCGACACCGACACCAACCACCGGTTCGCCCTCGCACGTCACGGAGTCCCCTGCGCCAACTCGACCCTATTCCAATGCCCAATCCACTTCAGAACCAGAGGTCGACGTCAGCCATGGACCCGTGAACCCGCCCGGAACCAAAATCCCGACCGGCAGCACCGTCGCCCACAGGAAGCCCGACGATTCGAGTGAGTTGCCTTCCTCTTCGATCAGCACTTTGGCACCATTGGGTACCGATGGCACCGAACCCACTACCACGGATTCCTCGGATCCAAGCATGAGCACGATTTCACCAACTCATCCATTGAATGTCACACTCACAACCACGGGTCCGTCGGATTCAAGCACTATCACTCATCGCCCTCACTTTACTCCCGATTTCTCTGGTCTCACGTCTACCCCAACTAGTGGCACCAAACCAACACCTCACCCTGGCACGCCATCCGGCACCGACCCCAAGACGCACGGATCCCTCACCGTTACTGACCATCCGATTCCCGGTGATGGTAGCGAGCACCACGGACCCAAGGGCAATGGAACCAGGGGAGTGACCATCAGCACGAGCGCCGTCGAGGAACCAGTGACCGGTACCATCGCTACTTTGACTCCCAAGAAGGACCCGAACGCGATCGTTACTGTTAGCTCGGACCAATCGAACGAGCTGATCGGCATAGATCGAGAGACGGGATCTAAGGGCAAGATCACCCGGGCACCCGATGGTACAAACAGAACCAACCGAACCAAGGTCGATACCGAACTCGGGGGACCGGGCAAGGTACCGTCGGCACGAATCTGGGAAGATGCGGCGGACCTTGTCGAGTTCATCACCGCTTTCCTGCCCAGCAAGGAGTCGCAGATGACCACGAAGAGCCTGCCTGATACCGGCGGTACCACGGTCAGTACCAGTCGACCCACCACTTCGAGACCCGCATTCATAATCGGTTCGTCGTCCAGTGACAGCTGGGAAGCGGATCAGACGAGAAGGCCGAGAACCAGAAGACCGACTACCACTGGACCCAAGAGTGTGACCAAAACTGGTGGTACCAGCAATGGACCCAACGATGCGACTGAGCCCGCTGTTCGCGTTACCACTCCTAGCACGATCATCACATCGCCTTCTGTATCAACAGCAAGCACTTATGCGCCCGACCGATCCAGAAGCCCAGATGGTTCTGAGAATCGTGGTTCAACTACGGCATCCAGCGATTCCACTACCTCGATTGGGCAGGAAACAACAACCGTATCCGCTGCTACTGAATCCTCCACAGCAGGAAGCTCGACGAGTTCGCATCCTGATACGACTGTTTCTAGTCATGGATCATCCACTTCCGGAAGCTCGAGCACTGCTTCGAGAAGTACCACTCTGGCGCCTGGTCGACAGGGATCCACTACTGAAGGCTCAGATAGCACGACGGGCACTCCCACGGAAACCAGTGGATCCACTGTGCCCGGAACCACTGATGGCCCTGTTGATAGTACCGATCGATCTGACCTACCTACCACATCGGTGCCCACGAGGGAACCATCAACTACTCCTACCGGACCTGATGGAACCACTGCCAGTACCGATTCCCCCAGCACCTCCCCTTCCACGGTCACTTCACCAGAAGCTGCATCGGAGCTTACTGTGATTCCTGACTCAGTCGGTACCACATCTGTGACAACTGATAACTCTGGAACCACTGGGCCCGATGGTATCGAGCTACCCGTCTCGACAGTGGAGCCAGAATCAGTTGGTACCTCTACCTCCCAAACCAGTTCAACTGAATCTAGCAGTACCACCGAACCCGGTTTCGGTGGTACCGAGAGTTCAACGGTGAATGGTTCCACTGAATCCATTACCCGAGATCCAAACCATTCCGAATCATCGTCTTCTGAACCAACTGATGCATCCAGTACTCGATCTGGTTCAAATGGCTTGGGTAGATCTACTCAAGAACCATCTGCTACCACTTCTCCATCGAGGGGCTTTTCTGGTTCGACCACTCGCCGTTCCGGCCATCCCGATTCCACAGACTTCCATGGACTCAATGAGCCAACTCATGAACCTGGCAACGGAAGGCACAGTGATACACCACTGCCCAGCACTGTTGGCACCGAGAACACCGTTTCCTCCACACTCTCGCCTACCACCGGAGAACCAGTCAAGGCCCATGGCGGAAAGCTCCTGGAGACCAGCCTCGAGTCTGTGGAATTCGGAGGCAATGGAGGAAGAAGGCCGCATGGCACGGGCGGAACTGCTAAGCCGATTGTGGATCGATCTGAGGCTACTTCCACTCCAAGACCAGACCGATCAACGCCGATTACTGATTCTAGTATCGAGAGTGCGATCAGCACAGTCAGTACAACAAGTGATTCTACTTCGAAGTCATTACTCGATGGAACCACTTCTGCTCCTGGAACAGGTTCCTCAACGGAATCGACGAGAAGGCCAGCAACAGCGATCACTGTGAGCACTCCTTCAGATGGTTCAGGGTCCTCTGCTACTCCGACCATCGATGTATCTGTTACTGCATCTCCAGAGATCTCTCCGACACCCATTGGGCCGGTAACGGATTCTAGCATGGAACCATCATCTTCTGGTTCAACTCTCAGTGCTGAATCCACGACAGGCCAGAGAAGATCAACGCCATCTGGAAATGGCCCGATTGACGCACCTGGATCCACTGGATCCAGCTCAACCGGAGCTCCTTCCACCCCAAGCGATTCTCGCAGTAATGAGGAATCTGCTGGCACCACATCAGGTGAAAGGCAGTCCACGGACACAACCAGTGAACCATCATTTGGCACCACCACACCCGATTCAGCCACTGGTTCATCGTCGGAGCCCAGCGAGCTCAGCTCGACGCTTTCTGATACCACATCTGTGCCCTTTGGCGAAACCAGAAGTACGGACTCGCCAACTAGTGAACCAGGCGAGGAACAGACAGTATCGACCAACCCAGAACTTTCAAGCACCTCAACAATGGCTTCTTCCACTGGAATAACACCTATTTCCGAAGATGGTGCAACTCCTGATAATGATTTGGTGTCATCGACATCATCAGGCCCTGATACCAGCACTTCTGAAGACACAGCATCTCCAGTTATCACCATATCTTCTGGCACCACAGTCCATCCGAGTGGTACCGAACAGCCTGATGGTACCGGTGAAACCACATCAGATTCGGTTCCTGAATCGAGTTCGTCACCCGCTGGTACTCCAGTCGCATCGAGCTCATCCATTCCCTCAATTGCAACCAGCACACCAGGAACGGGAGCCACCTCTGATGGTACGGGTTCGACTGGAATTCCCGATGGAACGGAGAGTCCCGATATCAGCTCGACGACTGCCCACTCCGCTGCTTCTCCGGCAGAGGTGACCCAAGACAGATCCGATGTTACCGAGGAGAGTAGCACGGAGGGTTCGGTTTCACGATCCACAGAGAATGGTGAATCATCTACCGCGGATGGCTCAGACAGTACCTCAACGGCTTCTCACATCACCTCTGCAGAGGGATCGAGTACCATAGCTCCCGATGGGTCCGGAGAGAGCTCCACACATTCATCAACAAGAGGAGCTGAGCGAGAACCCGTAACCAGTAGTGCAACTGACCAAGCGAGCACAGTCGAAACAACCACATCTGACACCGATTCTACCAGCACTGATGGATCGGATCTGTTTTCTGGTTCCACTACACTGCCATCAGAATCGAGCAGTACAGAAGGCTCAGAGACTACTGCCGCAGACGATGGTACCCAATCAACCATTGGTTCGACTCCGGATGGCTCCTCAACCACTGCTTCGGTTTCGACAGAACTGCCTGGTTCCTCCACTGCATCAACCGAATCCTCCGAAGGTACCACCGCCCATCCCGTGTCCAGTCCTATCCCTAGTTCGAGTGCCGTGCCCCTTGGTTCCATTTCCACGTCTGATCCCGTGACTGCCGTGTATAACACTCGATCCCAATTTACTCCTCACCATCTCATTTTAACTTCTAATGCTGTCACCACAGAACCCTGGACAACCAGGCGCGAGCACCACACTAGAAGTACCACGCCTCGATATATTGGCCCGCATATGCTGGATAGAAGCACAGTGACACCACCACAACAGCGGAGCACACACTCCTATAGTAGCACGCAGTCTTCGATCTCCGATGGTTCCACTACCAAGATCACCAGGATATCGAAGAACGAGACGGTGTCGGACACTGGGGCAACTCGGCGAGTGATCAAGATCATCGAGGGCACTCGACGGACCCTGAACCCACGCTACAGCACATCCGCCAAACCTCGCACCACCACCACTGCACCCTCGGCACCGACCACCACACCACAGCCTGGCACCGAACAACCAGCATCCCCGCATGAGTCCCGCATGATTCCAGGCACAACCACGAGCATGGCGCCCGATGCACAGACTACCACGACCGAGGCGGCCCCGACGAACAGAGATGGTACCCCAGGCAGCAGCCCCGGAACCAGCCCAGCGACGACCAGAGGACCCACGACGACGGAGCACCCGAACCCGACTGGATCCACGCCGCCCCATACTGCTGGACCGACTACCACGGAGCAGCCGTACCCGACAGGAACCACGGTGCACCGAACAACTCGACCCACGGCCCATCCGAACCCGACCGGCTCTACGCCGATCCATCCTGGAACCAGTGCCAAGACCACTACTGGGCCCACTACCACCGAGCACCCGAACCCGACCGGCTCCACGCCGCCTCATCCCACGCCCGCATCGGTCACGCCGTTCCCGATCGATGTGCCGGAGAACTTCTCTCCGGCTCCGGAACCCGGCCATGAGACGCCCCTGGTCATCCCACCCCATCCCACCCTGGCACCGGCCCATCCCCATCGTGTGGTTGATGGCGAGGTCGCCTCCAAGCCGACCCAACCCCCGAGAGTGATCATCATCAATGGATGCAATGAGACGGAACCGACGAGCAACACTCCGCCAGCAAGAGATGGTCAGCAGGGTACCACGGTCTCTGTTCTTTCTCCTGGCACCCACGCGCCGACAAGCACGGGCGCTGGAGCTACACAACCGGCAACAGCTACAGCGACCAGCCCTGGTACCCATGAGCCAACCAGCACTGGCACTGGAGTCACGGAACCATCCCCAGCTAGTGAAGGAACCATGCCTACAACGGCCAGCCCTGATACCCATGCGCCGACCACTTCTGGTACTGGAGTTTCTGGAACCAAGCCTACCACGACTGGACCTGCTGGTACCCATGAGCCGACCACCTCTGGCGCTGGACCAACTGAACCAGCTTCAGCAAACGGCGGAACCAAGTCCACTACAATCGGATCCGGAACTGTTACGGCTAGCCCAGGTACTACCGTTACTCCAGCGAAATCTTCGGAAGCTACCACCAAGTCCGCTGGTACCACGATCGGCACCGTGTCGACCGATTCGGGAACCACTCCTGGAACCACGAAGAGTGCATCGGGAGCATCGGAAGCTACCAAATCTAGCGCTGGTACCGAGAAGCCTACCACGAAGACATCTGGAACCACCTTCTCCTCATCTTCGTCTACAGGTTCCCCACATGGCACTGTTACGAGCACAGGTCCCAAAGTGACTGCGTCCATTGGTTCAGTCACTCCGCATGAGACCACACCTGGAACCAGTTCTTCCTCAGTTACCACGAAGAATGGCTATCCCACTCCCAAGACGACGCACGGAACCAAGCATGTCACCCACACGACCGGTACCAAGAAGCCTACCACCAAGGGTCCTGGTACTCATTCGGCTACCACACCATCGACAAGAAAGACGGCGGGCCCGCCCGGTATGGAACCGTACCAGCCTGACCCCACTGAGCTGGTTACGGATCTCGGAGAGACTTATGGTTCCACTACCACCACAGAGCGTCCAGTGGCCCCTGCCCGGACCCCCGGACACCGTGTCCCTGCCACGATCGGTACCACAACCGTGCCCAGCACCACCACCACAACTATCGGTTCGAGCAGTATGTCGCATGAAGTGCCCGTTAGCACTACCACAGAATCGACGCCGGCTACCGGTTCGGTAAAGAGAGTTGAGGATGATGATTTAGTGACGAATGGATCGACGACTGGGGATGGATCGAAGGCACCTGAGGACGGAAAGAAGGCCGATGACGAGCTACCCGCTAGGTACATTTTTTTTCTCTATTCATTAATATTTCCGAATACGTTTCACTCTGTATTCTTTTGCCGGAAACTTGCTATGGTTTCAATTATATTTTATCCCTATTTTTAACAAATATGATACAGATACAAATATGGTCATTATTTAGATGTTCCGCAACCGATCGCTCAATGTGTCACGTCTACGCCCTCTGTGATGTCGTGTCGGGCGAATGCGCGTGCAAACCGGGCTATGAGGGAGACGGATACACCACTTGCCAGTGAGTTTCGGATATTAATTTGTCAAGATCAGTCGATAGCAAATACAATAATGATTCACTGAATTTACTGACAACTTGTGAGCAGTGTGGGATTCGAAGTATGTTTCACAATATCTATATTTCCCTTCATAGGTGAAGCGCAGGCAATAATTTGATTGCTTTATATACTAAAATGTAATAATTGAAGTATTGAGCGAGAGCATCTGTCCATGATAAGAAAATTATTACTTACTGAAAAAGAGCACCATTTGTCAAAAAAACAGCAATCAATGATCGGTAATCAATTAATACGATTCACCGAAACCAGTCTGAGAATTGACTAAATTAGAAATGTTTGGGTATGTTTCACAATTTCTATTTATCACTGAACATTCTAAGTGTAACTGATTTATACAATATATCTTATTGAAATATAATAATTCAGGCAATCGCGTGATCTCGATTGTGTTGTCAACCCCTCTGTCTGTCATGTGAACGGGACGTGCGATGCAACGACGAGACGATGCGAATGCGGAATGGGAATGATCGGAGACGGATATTTGTGTGAACCGCATCCTCTGGTGAGTACGGTAGGGTTAAGCCGTGAAAATATCGAGTTGCATCATTTCTCTCGATTGCTGGATCGCGGAAACACCCCCGAATAGGAGCCCGTTTGCGTAAGAGTCGAACAAGCACTGGCACAGTGAAAAAATGAGAGTCCGAGGTGAGTGAGGTTTTCGATACTCTTGAGGGTCCCCATTAACGTGGTCGATATCCCATTGTTCACAAATTGGTCTCGAGCATGATATGCTAATTCGAAAAAGTAGCATTTTCGAGGTATTGGTAAATTATCTAAAGAACGGCTTCCCCAATCAAAAAAGTGTCAAGAGTGACTCAAGTTCATTTTTGACGAGGATTCCGAAACATATCCTTGTTTCCTAATTTACATAAAATTAAGAGATTTCGGGGTAGCAGAAAACGCCCTAGAAAAAAGTGAGCTTAGCATTTTGGATTGACAGTAGAGGGCGATGGTATCAGAAAACGTGAGAAATCTGGGAGCTGTACGACATACCCTGACTGAGTTATGCATTTTCAAAGTTGGGAAAAATTTACTCACACCCTCCATTTCCCTTTCATTCTGCTCTAATGTCTCACTGCGCGGCGTGAAACAGAATGAGATTCGGCCATTTCTCGTACAAACTCGCTATTTTCCCCAACTTTAAAAATTCATATCTCAGTCAGGGTATGTCGTACAGCTCCCAGATTTCTCACGTTTTCTGATACCGTCGCGCTCTACTGTCAATCCAAAATGCTAAGCTCACTTTTTTCTAGGGCGTTTTCTGCTACCTCGAAATCACTTAATTTTAAGTAAATTAGGAAACACGGATATGTTTCGGAATCCTCGTCAAAAATGAACTTGAGTCACTCTTGACACTTTTTTGATTGGGAAAGCCGTTCTTTAGATAATTTACCAAGACCTCGAAAATGCTACTTTTTCGAATTAGCATATCATGCTCGAGACCAATTTGTGAACAATGGGATATCGACCACGTTAATGGGGACCCTCAAGAGTATCGAAAACCTCACTCACCTCGGACTCTCATTTTTTTACTGTGCCGAACTCCAACGGATTTGTTCGACTCTTACACAAACGGCCTCATAGATAATAACCGCATTGATGAGGGGAGGGGATCTTTGTCTACTGTAGCATGTAGGATGATAGAACATAGTACTTTGAGATATCGCAAACTATATCCATAATCGAGAACCTGAAATTAATTCCAGGACTGCGTGCATAACCCTGGACTGTGCGGTGCCGAAGCCATTTGCTCCGGCAGAAAGTGCCAGTGTGTGGAGGGATTCACTGGTGAGTACCTGAATCGATGAACTTACAATCAATTCATAATGAATTAATCAACCAGCCGATCATTCAGGTGACGGTATCAAGTGCGTTTCCATCTACCAGCGATCGGCCAACTGCTCGGAATGTGATACGAACGCTCATTGCGGAGCGAGCGGAGTGTGCGAGTGTAATGTGAGTAATCGAAATTGAGTCACATCCGGTAAATTTGGTTTGTGTGAAAATTTGAATGAGTTATGTTTCACAAAGCCTTTCTATTGCTGGGAATCTACCATTGCCAATGTTTCCAAAATTTTCTCTGAAATATTTATTATTAAATCAATTCCGTGCGCGTACAATTTCATTTGAATCATATTTTTTTGAAAACAGTGTCGCGATTTTCCTGAATAATCAAAGCCAGCCCCTCACCATGTCCATTTCAGCGCGGTTACTTCGGCAACGGCATCTGTTGTGTGCCCGATCCCCGTGATTGCGTGCACTTCCCGGGAATCTGCCATTCCAAAGCAGGATGTGATACTGAGAGTAGAGCGTGCAAGTGCGAACCTGGTGAGTACTGTACTTACAATATCCCATCGAGAACTGAAAAATCGTACCAAACTCATTAGATTATGCCTTCATAATTGAAGAAGCAATACACTAACCACTACTCAAATTCTACAGAACGAAATAGCATAAGAGACGAGCCCTTTTACGTCGAGCGCGAACTTCTGTTTTGGCAAAGTGAACTTACCGTCCCCTTCCAGGTTTCCTCGGTGACGGTATCTCCTGCTTCCCGGTTCGATCATGCCGTTCCGATTCTTCCGTCTGCTCTCCTCACGCCGTTTGTCTCCCATCGGGCAGTTGTCTGTGCAGACACGGATACAGTGGAGACGGATTCAGCTGTGATCGAGGTTAATTTTAATAAGTATTTTAATTTTTGAGTTTGTTTACAACAACCGGAGGAGTGATATTGAAAAAGAAAAATTTCAACAACTTTAAAATCTGTTTGGAACATCACCCAACTGCCCTTATCGTTCCTCATTTTCAGTCCTTCCCCAAAACGCGGCCGGTCTTGACGATGCGCCGTCCGCTTGCGCTAACGCGTGCGACGCGGATGCGGAGTTGTGCAGAGGAGGCGCGTGTGTGTGCAGAGATGGATACGAGAGAAGGGGAGAGAAGTGCCAGGGTAAGTGAATGGTTTTATTATTTTTCGCACCATTTTGGAAAACACACTAGCATTCACGGAAAGAGTCTCTTTAGCGGAAACTGTGAAACATAAGATAAATGACATATCTTTTTGTAGCGCTAATCAAATGAACAAATACTAAAAAGCGGAGAACCCCTTTAATGTCTGTATTTTCCTACAGACGTGAACGAGTGTCTCCGTCCGAAGGCGTGTCACCATCTCGCTGCTTGCTTCAACACCCCGGGAGATTATGAATGTCATTGTCCTGATGGATATCTCGGAGATGGAAAGGAAGTGTGCATTGAGCATCTGCGAGTGGGACAATTGGGAGGTCCGTTTGATCTTTGATCTTTAATCTTTGAATAATTTGTATACCTTAGATTTTATTATTCCTTACTGAACAACTGATGATGAACAACTCTCGATCGAAAATTAAACTAGCTCTGTACTTTACGATAGTCTTGAAACACATTCGAAACCTGTTCTTCTGTTGTAAATCAATAATCCTCTTCTTTCAGTACTCTGCGAGAACGATGGAATGACGTTGATGCTGTCGAATGACACGGAACCATTCGAGGGAAGAATGTTCGTGAGAGGACAAGCAGAGAATCCGCATTGCGCCAAAGTACGGTAGACAAATTGACAATGAGAGGCGTGCGTGTGATCTATCATTACAGTATTATTGGCTTTAATACATGTTTGAAGAAACAATACTGAGCTTATTGCGATCACTCGTGTTTTCTTATCATCTTTGAAACATAGCCCATTCGCAGGCATTCACTTCACTGCGTCAATCCGAGAGACCGTACACCTTCAAGATCCCCTACGAGCATTGCAATGTGAAACTGGAGAATAAGGTGAGGGGTGATAATCGATAATGCTGAAGCTTTGAATATCTCGATATTCCATAGTTACATTAACCCAAAATTCCGTTCAGGACACCTTCGCCACCACCGTAATCGTGCAGCGACACCCGCTCTTCATCACAACTGCAGCCGAAGCATACGATCTGAGATGCACTTATCCTCTCGGAATCAAGGAGGTCGCATCGCATGTGAATGTCTCGGATCCGGAAGCATCGAAGACCCTATCCGATGAGGCTACTGGTAAGTGATTGATATCGTAGCATGCTACCAAATTCCCATATTAGAGCCATAACCATATCATTTCAGGCCCGATCTGTCGTCTGTCCGTCACCAATTCTGACAATGAGCACGTGTCATCTGCGATTGTTGGAGAATCGCTGACTCTGCAGTTGTCAGTGCAGCCGAATGGTGAGGAAGGTTTTTTTGAGACAAGAACGGTTTAATTTTTTTCGCATAACCATAATCCAACTATCAATTGCAATCACGTCAGTTCAATCGCTATTGGATCGCTCGTGAAACATAAGCTTAGACTGAAAATAAATACAAAGACAACAATTGCAGAGACATATTCGATCCTTCCTCGCAACTGCTTCGCTGTCAATATTGAAACGGGAGAGAGATACTCGCTGACTGATAAGGTCGGTATCGAAAAGGCATCCACACTTATTATTTAAATGTTTTGCAATTAGCCACATTGAAATATTGCAAATGCGTCACTTCAACTGAATTTGTAATACTTCTGAAACCTAATACGTTTATTTTTTGCGGCTCGAGATTTGCTCTAGCAGACCGTCAATTGTATTGCAATAACTTGACTCAAACAATAAGTGTGCAACTCCGACAAAACAATTTAAAACATTGTCTTTCAAAATAAAACAATATTTTTCAGGCGGGTTGCGCGATCGACGATCAGCTTTTCCCTCAGTGGTCTCGAACGACAAAATCGATCACAACGGCCGTCTTCCGTACCTTCAAATGGCCCGATTCATCCATGATTCGATTCCAGTGCGATTGTTCTGCGTGTGTAGGAGAGTGCCCTGAGGTACGGTATTACACTTTCAGGGAACTATCGTTGGTTGGTCTAAGGGCCAGCAACCGTTGATAGCTTTTTGATTACGGTGTGAGCTAATCGGAAGGTCAGAATAACTCCCAAACGTTACTTTTTTCAGCTTGATTGCTCTCGTCGAGCTGTCGCAAGGAGAAGATTCCGTCTGAGAAGAGCAAGGCACACAATGGAAGAGGAGAGAGATGAGAAGATGGAGGAGGAAACGGTTAGTTATTCATTTCAAATTTATGACTTGGAATGAGTTTCACAAAGTCTTCTAAGGCCCATGCAGATCTTCCAAAACAATGTCCCTGTGGCAGCTCTTGAAAAAAACACGATATTCTGACAGCATTCTATTTTTTTGCAAAAAAAATGTCAAAGATCAAAGATCACATCTAAAATTCCCAGGAAGCCGCAGAGGATCTTCGCATTTCTCGAGCAGTCGTGGATTCGCAACGACTTGCAATGTCATCGTTGGTGGCAGTGGTAGAAGAGGGAGAGTCGCATAATAATGGTAAGTATTCCTTGCCAATTAATGCAGCAATGCGCTATTCATTCAACGGATCTTCTTTTACCCCTTAATATTTTCGAAACATTTCCATCTCAGGCTCCGCCCACCTCACCGACGTCTTCACAAACGAAGAAGAGACTCGATCGACGTGTTTGAGGGCGATTCTCGTTGGATTGATTGTCTGTCTGACACTCGTTGTCGTTGGAGTCCTAGCATATATGGGTAAGCAGCAACTCTATCTTTTGAGTTTTTTCGTTTAATTTTGATTCTTGAAAGAAATATATCAACACTTTGAAATTTTCAAATGCCTATCATAACTCAGTGAAACGTATCGGAATACAGTACGTGCTAATCGCCTTGGCCATATGCTAGCGCCGCATAACGCCGCTTGCCGCGGCTTGCGCGGCTGTGTTTTTAAGAACGACGAGTAACTTTTTCGCAATGAAACCTCGATTTTCGTAATCTACGTGAAATTCCGCACCGACTACACTTTTCGCCCATAATTTAATGTTCCCCCGTTCGTGAGTTGAAAATATCCACAGAAATAGGTTGACACAGCGAACTAAATCTGACACAGTTGACTAACCGTCTTTTTAATGTTTTTTCCACCTCAAAATGCTGTAGACATGTAAAGCAGGTACAAAGGAGATAAACGATAATATAAGACCACTTGTTCAACTGTGTCAGATTTAGTTCGCTGTGTCAACCTATTTCTTTGGATATTTTCAACTCACGAATGGGGGAACTTTAAATTATGGGCGAAAAGTGTAGTCGGTGCGGAATTTCACGTAGATTACGAAAATCGAGGTTTCATTGCGAAAAAGTTACTCGTCGTTTTTAAAAACACAGCCGCGCAAGCCGCGGCACGCGGCGTTATGCGGCGCAAGCATATGGCCAAGGCGATTAGCACGTACTGTAAGTGATCCAATCAATAATTCGATCCCTTTGCAGCCGTTCGTCACTACCTTCGTCAACGTCGTGGAATGCCCGAAGAGGGCGGCGTCGGTCGGACGGCATCCCACAAAGTGACCTCGGATTACGTTGCTTTTTGAATGTTTGAATGCCCGCCCAACCTCTCTTTTTTCGTAATTTTCTATAGGAACCATAACAGTTTTCTCCCCTTTTCCTCACCAAATTCTGACTATAGCCATTTCGAGTACCGTTATTTCGCCTTTTCCTTGACTGGTTTGTTGCTTCACCTTAGTCACGTTTGTTATTTGCTTTTTCGAGCTTTTCGAATCTGGATTTCGGCTTGAAATTTCGCAGCTTTCAAGTTGAATCCGGTCCGATTTTGCTCGTTTTTCCTCTATTCAATCACACACCGTAGCATTAAACACATCTCATACTCAGACGTAGGTATCTCACAATGTTTCATCATCATTTATCGATTATTTGTAGCGGTTACAGTTCCCCACATTCCAATATCATCATAATTTGGCGTTTCACGCTCAGGGTCTGTTACTACTGTATTCACATTCCGCTCCTTTCCATCGATTGCTCAGCTCTTTCAGTTATTATTTATTTAATAATATTAATAATTATAATAATTAATAATTGTCTTTCGTTCTCGATAGTAATCAATTGTCCAATCGTGCGCCGGGTTGTTGCAATATCCCCTCGTTTCTGATGAAATATCAGAAATAGTTTTCAATTGTTTGATTGTCGATAAAGTATGTTCAATGAAAACATTTCTTTTCATTCAATACTATAAGCATCCTTAGCAAAAAAATGTTTTATCGGTTTGACATAAAATATCGACAAATGAAGCCACAAATTTAAAATTATTATTTAATTTCATTGTAAATCATGCTTCCGTCCGCATTAGTCTTCGCAATTACTATCTTTCGAAAATTTTTGAGAAGGTCCATTTCTGGCCATACCAACAAAATTGCACTGTTATGACGATCTTGCAGATAACGCCATCCTCCCTCTCTCGTGCCCGTCATGAAACCATTACCCTGACCGAATAGACGAGCGATGGTGAAAAACTGATCTACCGACGATTTCGGAGCATTGATGCAAACTGCCTTGTATTCCACTGATTGGCAGACCAACCGCAATAGTGTAAATTACTATCATAGGAGATGTTCGGGAATCTCACTTCGAAGGCATCGATAATTGTCCGTGCAGAACAGTTGCATTTTCCCGGTAGCTCCAAATGATTTGTATTCGATAAGAGGTGAGTAAATGTTGCATCGTCAATAAGACCTCGCTGTGTTGCCTAGAATGGACAATTCTCTGAATATCCTTGAATAGAATGTTTAAAAAGGGTTTTGATGTTTTAACTGTTAGACCTTTTCATCCACCAGCTTGAATTTGTTCATTTTAGGTAGTCGCATGAGCGTCTGTCTTTTTCGAGCGACATCGAAAGGATTAATAGTAGAAGCTAGAAGAAATTGCTCATTTTCATATTTTCCCAAGTCGAGAGTGACGATAGATTTCGACAGATTCCGGTTGTTCACTACCGTACGAAGGATGCTATAACAGCATAATATTCAACATAAAATATTAAAGAAGGTGTCCCACGAATATCTGGCTAAATGAGTTCTCGATGTGAGAAGGTGGGTCGCTGTTACCCGATAACACTTTCGAAACTCCCATGACACCATTTTTCGTTTGAACTGAGTTATGATCAATTGGCTGCGTGCCAAGTGAACCTGAAAAGCAGGCAACGAGCGAGAGAGCGTGCGGAATGAGGAGAGCGTCCCTCTCATTCCTCACTTTGCATAGTCGCTCGCGCGGTTCGTGGGACGCCTTCTTTAATCATAAAGCGTACTGATCTGTGCAATCCTGATCACATCTCAGCCAGAGCTCCAGGTTCAAGTAAGGTATATGCTTCAGGAAATGAGTTAATGATTTCAACTCTGATGGGTGGCAAGAATTATTGCAAACCTGAATTATTTTCGTAAATGCAGTGCCAACCAAACAATCGATTACTTCAATTTCCATATCGACAAGAAAACTCTAACTCACCTTAAGCTGAAGCATCTGTGTCTTGGCTTTTCTAAAAAGATTCATGCTATTGCGGATCGGTTCCATCAGATTATTTTCGGTATACACATATTTTATTTTTGCAGCCGTTCCAGTTATCCAGATGACTCGGCCAATCTTTAATGGTAAATAGTTTATCATCTGAATAGTCTTGTGAATAACTGATCAGCGCCATGAAAGTGAAACTGATAAATTCATTCATTCCAGTTTTGAATCTTTTTTAAAAGATTTTTTCGACATACCTTCACATAAATACAATCGAAGACCTTGGTTGCGAGTTCGAAGTCTATCTGTCTGAATCTCTTGCATGATGTGCCAAGCGGAGCTCGATCGGTTGTTGTTAATTCACCAAAAATTGCGAATAGCAAGTCATTCGGCAGCTGAGGAACCTTTGAACATAATACGAATAATAACTAATAATATAAAAAATATGAAATTTAATGCGGAATGTGGGGAAAAATAACTACTATTCTATTAGACATAATATTCTTGGCAACAATTTTTGTTAACGAGTAATGTGTACTGCTTCACTGCGAAATCAGATTTATAGTTCATGCATTATAATTTTGAGGAGTGCTGCATAATCCCGAGCTATCGAGCTGTTTGAGCTGATAACAGACAAATAATAATTTATAATAATACCTCATTTTCACGATTGTCGGAATCGAGAGCATCCGCCTTCCTCTTCTTGGTTGGCTGAGACATTTAAAAAATACTTGAAAAATCCACTAAAATTTAGCACCCATGAATGGAAGCAGGCCAGGGGTAACAGGCCGGAACATTTTTGAAAAAGGGACGCAACTCTTGCAAGTAACAAGCGTGTGACTCCAGCAGTTCGTCGCACAATGGATGAAAAATCCGTTTGTGTTATGTATCGAGACGCATGCAAAATGTTTCAACTCTGATCTTCCATAAAATCCTCAAATGTTATTGCAAACGGACCCATAAAAACTTTTAAAAAAATATATTCGACAATTGTTTCTGATCTCAAAGAAAAAGTTGACACTTACTCAAATTCGAATACATTAACACAAAGAGCAGAGTTTGGATACAGGTCTGTCAAGAGATGTTCGGTAGCGATGACAAATCGGGAAGCGCGGTTTTTATTTCAAATGCTTCGACAAAACCAACAACAACGCAAAATGAGCACAAACAGCAATCACTAAAAATTATTTTTAAAATAAAAAAAATCCAAAAAAAAATCAATTGAAAAATAAAAAAATCAATTCAAATAACATTATTCCCTACTTCACTATCATCAATGTCGTATTATATTTGAAAATCTGCATTCCAGGTTTTCACACATATTGTTTATTCACTATAAGTGATGACAAAAACAATAAACATTTTCATTAAGTTTGTTTGTGACGAAAGAGCGGAATGGTGTGGTGTAAAATCGCTGGAGCAATGCGCTGCTGTCGGGGAGGTCGGAGAGGTCGGCAGACGGGGGCAATCATATCTAATGCAGTTCTTCCAGTGAACATTTTGGTAGCTTCAGAGCAAAAGTTGAAAAAAGCAGCTCATAAAATATTTTCTCACAAAAAACAATGATTTATTCTTGATACCATAATAAAGATAGCATTTAAATTGCGATTTTGGTTTGTAGAAACATTTGCGAATTTGAAAATCAGCCCGCTGGAGCAATCCGCTGCTGTCGGGGAGGTCGGAGAGGTCGGCAGACGGTGCAATCGAATCGAACGCAGTTCTTCCAGTGATGAATGATCTGTCGAGAAGAGGCGCAATGGGTATCTGAAACAAATCTTGTTATAAACAAACGCCCAATATGAAATATGTTCATATCTTAAAACGAAAATGAGCATTTTGAGGAAAAGATGCTTACACGTGCACTGTCTCCCATTGCGACACGTCGTCATGTGCTGAAGGACATCCTTCATCATCTCACAATGAGGCATCAAGCAGTTGGGAGCGTTGGCAGGCTACAATCAATGCGATTAATATTCTTGATCATTAACTTTCGATGCTAACTATAGCCACTTTTGGTCATAAATATGATACATATCAATAATTATGGTTGCTTTTGCAATGTGATAGTGCATTTTTCTTGTTAAGATTAAAATTTTTACATAATAGTCACGTAATTGAATATTATCTAAATTATTCGAATGAGCCTATTAATTGTTTACTATTTACTTACTCGTCTGGCGCATTTGTGTGCGTGCAAGAGCAGTATAAGGTGTTGCTGGACCATGGCAACTCGGTCAGGCGCCATCTGAAAAAGCAATCGGCAAGTCTGGTCGCTTTCGTGCCAACACTTCTGTTGTTCAGGGGAGCTGTTCTTTTTTTAATGGATTCTGCTCAAAACGAGGTTTCATTTTGGTGTGAAAATTGAAGGTGATTACAAATTTTCAGCAGCCAAATGTTCGAAAGTAGCGATGCCACAATCCAAAGCCACGTTCTGAGTACGACAAAAAACAATAACATATCAAAGTGCACAAAATAATCTGTAGATAAGAACATGATAATGCGCTCAAGCGCATTCATAGTCCGAGATTGGTGTTATCCGTTCTTACTGGAAGTGATCGTAAACTGGCTCGCAATCGCTCTGCAGTACATCCCCTACTTCCCCTCTGGCCCTGCTCAAAAGATGAAAGAAGTTGAAAAGAAGAAAACCTCAAAAGATGAAAAATTCGAAAGCATCAAACAATAAACTGCGAAAATCGATGAGATTTTTTACACGTATTAGAATGGAATATTGATGATCTTCAGTAGGGATGACAATGCAAGGATCGATTCAAGGCCTTGAGTAGATTTTCAATTGGATGCAAATCGCCTCATTCCTTGTGCAAGGATGGGGGAGACCGGTCATCCTTGCGCAAGGATGAGAATCATTGCGCAAGGATGACGCGGCGAAAGAGGAGAATGAGAGGGGAATTGAAGTGGATCGCAGGAGTTTTCGCTTGCACTTTGTATTGATATTGATGTATGCGTCTGCAGATGACTCAATATCAGTATTGTCTATCAGTAGTTTAGCTAGATACCTAAACAAAGCGCCTTCCGAATCGTCCCATCGACCTAATCCGTTCTTGTACTCGGAATTAGACTCAACTTGAGACGGTTATCTCTTACTCACTGAGTTATTTGGAACAGTTCGTTATGGTAGAGTTTATGAGGATAAATTAATGATAAGAGATTTCTCAAATATTCTACACGAGAAGAGTACGCTAAGTCTAATTCCGAGTACAAGAACGGGCTAGGTCGATGGGACGATTCGGAAGGCGCTTTGTTTAGGTATCTAGCTAAACTACTGATAGACAATATTGATATTGAGTCATCTGCAGACGCATACATCAATATCAATACAAAGTACACGCGAAAACCCCTGCGATCCACTTCAATTCCCCTCTCATTCTCCTCATTCGCCGCGTCATCCTTGCGCAATGATTCTCATCCTTGCGCAAGGATGTCCGGTCTCCCCCATCCTTGCACAAGGAATGCCCCGCTCTCTCATCCTTGCGCAATGAAAAATGAGTCAATTTGCATTTGCCATCCTTGAAGCGCCCTTGAATCATTGGATTGTCAACCCTAATCTTCAGCGGCTAAACTGCCGTTTCTTGTTTACCACTACAAGATCAGTAATTCAATCAAATTTGCATTCACACTCTCGTTATTGATCAATAACACGATTCTTTTGTCCCCTCGTTCCTATTATCATCTCATTCCCTCATTCGCGCCTTCTCCGATCGTGTCGAGTGGTCGACCGGGGCGGCAATGACGCGGGTCATGAGGTTTGTTGTTGTTTTTAGTTATTTTTTCATAATATATTGCGATTATAGCCTGCTGTTGCTGCTGTTGCTGCTGCTGCACTGCACCACCGTTGCGATGGAAAAAGTAAGAAGTGAGTGGTTAGAGGATAATGTCGATTGTTTTTTTTAGAGGATAATGTCGATGAACTTGCCCATTTCTCACAAGTTATTACAGAAAGAGTTATCCATCAGCTCTCTAATCGATCAGCAACATGTTGTTTAGGGTTGTTCTGGTGGGTTGTTTTTGAGGAGATCAAAGATCAAAGATCAACTCGCTCATTTCTATCAAGAAATTCCAGAACGAGTGAGTGACACGTGCAAGGCGAAGGGGTTCGAGAGGCGGAGCGTCGACGACGTCATCCCCAGTCCCGAGTAAGGATAACTTCGAAGCGTAAGGGAAGGGCGCAATCGAATTCGAAGGATGAGTTCGAAATACGGTTCGCCGTCTCTTCATTTCACACTATCTCTCTCTCGCCTTTCCAGTGTACGAAACGAAGAGACAGTTACCCGTATTTCGTACTCTAGATGATGAATTGGCAACCGCCTGATCTCTACTTCCAAAATTTCCAGCCTGCCTGACCGATGAGATAGTTTCCTTCGTTTTCCAGAGCGTGCGGAATGGAAATACCTGTTCTAGCCGAATTGGCCTGAAATAGTGCTGGAAGATCAGTCCGCGCCCATGTAATGCACTCTCATATTAAAAGTAAAGAGTGTCGAGTGCACGATTGACCGATCTGGATAGATCAAAGATCAAAGATAATTTATAATCTCGATAATAACAATATTATCATTGCAGTGGCGGCTGGACGTACTCATGCGTGCTGCGCGAGACATTGGACGCCCCGAAGAGCCTCCACGAAGTGCAGGACGTAGGCTGTTCAAAGATCAGAGATCAAAGAAAGATCAAAGATCAACTCCCCTCTCATCTCAGTCGACCACCCTCACCGTCGCCGTCTACGTCGCGCTCATTCTATTCGTGCTGATCGCAGCCCTATTCGGCCTGCTAAAGTACATTCGGGATCTGGAGCAGAGGAGTGAGTACGGAGAATACGGTAGTAATCGATATTCTCGATGATCGAGTACTGTAAAGCTTCCTGCATTTTTGCATTGCTGTACAGAATTCCGATAATTTTAAAGAATAAGGCAACGCTGGAAAATTGTTTCTTGAGTAGATTTCAGAAATTTTGTATCTTTTTATTATCGTAACCCATCGATTGCAGGGCGCACCAGGGACATAATCGAGCAGCACCTTGTACAGATGAGACGAGCGAGATACAATAGGGTGATTGTCGATTATATTTAAATTAAATAATATTAATATTTATTTAAATATTAAAAAATAATGTAGGCTCGCGCCCGTCGTGAGGAGTCCTTCCAGCGACGAGCACAGAGGAAGGCGCAGAAGAAGAATGCACCGAAGAAGAAAAAGAGCCGAGAGTGAGTGTTAGGGTGTCGGCCAGAATGACGAAAAAGTGAGAAATACTCTAACGAGTATCTAATTGTATTTTTTACTATAAACTTACAGATTTTCGGACTTGCACACAGACCTGTGGCATGATTACGTGTTTATTTTATTCAAGAAAAACTTTATTACAGACCCGTCAAAGGCTGATCCTCGCAGCAGAAATGAAGCGAAGACAACAGATTTCTATAGTCAACAATCTCTTGGGAGCAACGATCCTGATAAACTTATTCTGAGTTAAAACTAGTATTTTTCTACAGTAAGAATACATCGCAACTGTTAACCTGTCAAAAATGGGCAAAAAAACATGTATTGGACCACTCAATTGTCATTTATCATAGTAGACCCCAAATTCGATCAATAAAACCAATCAATAGCCCTAATTTGATCAACCGATCCAATCAATACCGTACTTCCTTTGTCTTCTCTCCTCCATTATTCCATTCTCCTTCTTCCCTCTCCTTCTCCTCCTCCCTTCATTCGTCGCTCGGTCGCCCGCGCTGCTCGGTCTGATGGAGTATCGCTCTGGAGGAGGAGGAGAATGGAGGAGAGCTGCGTGAGGTACCGTACTCCTCACCTACAGTATCTCTCGCCTTTCCGTAGTCACTCGCGTACCTACCGTTACTAACACCGTACCAATTTCGCACCGTATCCTTCACCGACCGTACTTATCGCCTACTGTACTCCTCACCTACCGTATCACTCACTTACAATTTCCGTATCCCCATCAGCCGTACTGCTCAGCTACAGTTCCCCTCACCTACCGTAACCATCTCTCACTGCAGCTCCTTCTTCCAAACGATCACATACCGTAACATCGCCCATTTAGGTCCTGCGCCAAGCCGAGGTCGTCTATGTCGAGAGACGCGTGCGTGGAGGCTGAACCATCTTATGGATCCCCCGTGGCTGCAACGTGGATCGCGCATTATCGACGCTTTCGGTGAGATTGCGGACATCTGTATCCAGCTCCGACCGTAGCCTCCTACGACTTCACCTTACCACAACCGTACTTACCATAATCACTTCAGGGCTTGCTCCAAGCCGCGGCCTTCTATGTCAAAAAGCAAGCTAACACGCGAGATCGCGCAACTTCGATGCATTCGGTGAGGAAGTGGGATACAGTATCGAATATCGAACCTACCGTATCCCTCAACCGTCCGAGCTCCAGTGCTGTAACATACCTCACATAACTGCAACCGTTCCAGTGAATAGCACTTTCCTGATGTTAGGCGGGTTCAGTTACTGGAACACGGATACGGTAGATGCTGTAGTTGATATAATAGAGTCATGCCCGAAGAGATGCTAATCAATGTCATATTTCAGGTATGCGTACGCTTCGCCTGACGGAAGCTGCTTCGAATGCGGTACACGCCATCGTCAGGAATTGTGAAGGCCCCTCCCCTATCCCCTCCTCCCTCAACCATCCCTTTCCCGAATCCTAGAGTAATTTTTTGAACGCGCGCCCTATTTTTTGTGCGTAGATTATTAGTAACTCTTGTGCAGACTATTGTTTTTGTTTAAATTGAAGTTGAATGCGTTCTCATTTTTGTGAGAGATTTAAAATGGCGTG
>LS487821.1:0-15847 GCA_900490705.1 Pristionchus arcanus
TGAAAATGCGCTACCTTTGAACGCATGTAATTATGCAAATTAATTTTTTTGGAACATCGAAATGACAGAAATCGATGTAGGTCACCTAGGGCTATCAGAATATGTGAAAATTCCATAGTGCTAGTTTTTGCTGTGCGGGGAGGAGTGCGATTCTTAGGCGAACGCACTGATATGTCCATGAATCTTTTAACTAGCATCGTATCATTAATTTTACTTTGCATTTGCTAAAAATTTAGAATAAAGTCGCTTTGCATGAATCATCTTACAATACTTAGGCCTTTCTGAGTACATGAACATGCATAAAATTCTTGTGACGTGATTGCTCGATGTCCAACTCGCACAAGGACACATGTTATAAACGCGCGAGCAGTAGCCATTAACCTTTACTGCCGTGCTCTCACGAGTGTTACAGCACCCGTGCCTCTTTTTTTGTTACCGCACATCAACTTCAACCACACTAGAACCACAGATAAATCCACGTTAGTTTTTCCACGACAATTTGTTACTTTAACGCTAGAACCAGGTTATCATTTTAGTAACTACAATTACGGTGAATCAATGAGTTATTCACCTCCTTACAAACGGCGCCACTGTCGTTGCTTCTCCAGAAGAAGGAGGCGGTGGCGTCCTCACCCACACGATCTGATTCCGCCTCCACACGGGCCAGAAGAGCTTCTTGGCGCGCCGTGGCGCGCCAACAGGCGCTTCTGAGAGCGCCGCCTGCGGCGCCCTTGTGAACACCATCAGCGGCGCGGGAGGAGGCGCGGGCGAGGGGCGCCGCGCGCCCTCGATCGCGCCGAAAAACGCCTTCGTCGTGTTCAGGGGAGGCGGCGGTCCGCCCCCTCCGAAGAAGAAACCGGAGGAGAGGGGCGGACGGGAGGCGGGTGAAGGCGGCGCCTTCGGCGCCGCTGTACGCGCCTTCATCGACTTGATCGACTCGAAGACGTGCCCGCGATGAGGCGAGAAGGGAATATCTCTGAGGCGGGGATTAGCTGCTACGAATATAGTTAATTTCCACTCGAAACGGACACGATTTTCTCATCATCTAGGTTAGACGTTCGATTTGCGAGGACAGACAGTTAGAATTACTTGGTATGTAAACGGCTGTTATACTGGTGACATCAAAATTTGCTCACAATAGAGTCAATTGATCAGTTGTAAGAAATAAGTCGTGAGAAAACTTACGTCGGGAAGTTGCTGAACCCGATTTCCGTCGGGTTGTGCCGGCTGTGGAAGACGTTGACCATTGGGACGGGCTCGAAGAATTTCTGAATTATATTTTTTTATTTCAGCGATCAATGAAGATTATATTGCAGCTTCAAGAGGATTGGAGTATTGAAGACACGATGAAGCATATTCAGACAACATTCAAATTTCGAATAAAAATATAATCACCCTCTCGCTCCTCTCCATCTCCGGATTGTCCATGATACTATCGTAGATTTCATTCGCGTCCAAACCATTCGGGTCATTGTCGAGGAAGAAATCGGGCTCGCGCGGATCCACTTCGTCCTGGACTTCTGGAATTATAATTATAATTATCATAATAATTTTTATAATTATTCTGTATTAGAATGTCAGCACTTGAGAGCTAGCGAATGAGTAGAAAGTTGAATTAACCACGTTCTGTAATCTCATTGTTTTCACTTTCACGAAGCGTGTATGCCTATGTCGGTTGTTTGACCTTTGCCTAACTGGAGTTATTTTTTTCAAACAAGCGATCATTCACGAGTTGATGTCTATCAGCCTAATCGCTTTCCTTTTTTACGCAACGAAAAAGTGAGAACTCGAAAATATTTCCCTATTGAGATCAGCTGCCGGTCAAATCACTGATAATTGAGCAATACTCTTGTCTCTTCATTTTGCCTGATCTCTCGTCGGTCAGAGAGACGAGAGAGCACGTGAAATGAGGAGAGTAATTTCTTACAATGCCAAACTAGGTGCCTAATCAGCTCTGTCTCCCCCAAAATCATCGCCATCATAAATCAAGGAACCTTGTCGACTATGATAGCTAACAGCTAAATTATAGTAGATTTTACAAATAGAAAAGTGCAAAAAATATAATTATATTATTATTTTCATTCCATTTTCCCTTTTGAGATCAGCTGCAGGCCAGAGTTGCGAATGAAACCACTGTTGATGCTTGCTCAAGGCCGCTTTCCCCATTACCCCGGCTCGTGATCATTACCATCAATCAAGGAACTCTCGTTTCCCTAGAACGTCATTGAACCCTATTTGCGCTGTCAAATCGGCTTCGGTTTGATTCGTTTGGCGCCTGACTTTTTTTCGAGCACTGTGTCGATGGAAAACACACACTCGATTCGAATCCATTGAAAAAGCATTGCGAAATGAGATATCACACGTTTCCTACACTTTTGCAGAGAACAATGACAAATTGGTTGGGTGCCAACTTTGCTCCCCCGTTCAAGGTTCTCGAAACGCTGCGAAAGTCCTTGACTTCGGCTGTGGAATGCGAGATATGAAGCGCTCTCCTGTTCTAAAACTAGGTCGGTTGAACTTACTCACCGCTCTCTCACTTTTACGCACTGTAGTATCTCAAGCAAAGAGATACTACGAGAATTCGATCGTAAAAGCGTGAGCATAGAGACTGTAAGCTCGTAATACACAATCACAGGACAATTAACATGAGCTCCAAGCTCTCTACAATATCTTTAGAAGGATTTAAAATTTGACACCAAGTAAAAACGCCTCCGAGTATGCCAACGAATTTATTTAATTGTTTTAGATTGGAATATGAGCAATCAATAAAAGACTTTTATTTCAATCTATTAAATACCCATTGTGAAACCTAACCGAGTAGAATTTTTGCTACAATTGTTTTTGAAAATAAATTTAAAGAGAATACTAACTTCGCGAGTTTTAAATATCAAATAATTAACCATTTATAAATAAAAAGATTACCTGTCCTCCTCACTTGCCTCGTTGCGTCATCTCTCCAGAAGGCGGGGAAGGCGAGGGCGGAGGGAAGCAGGATCAGGGGAATAAGGGCGGTGTGCGGGAGCATTCTGAAAGGTATAGTACAATCAAGAACACGGCGATAACCATACAAATATGCACGAGGGAGCTTGATTTCTGCCTCACAAGAAATGCGATAAATCAGCCACGGTAAAGCAGATAAATCAATATGCAGCATCTACGAACGGGGCTAGACAGCAGGAACACTTTCCCTATCGCATGCAACAATCGCGATACTACTATGCGAGATCTGTTCCCGTTTTAGGGCCACCCTCTAAAGGCCCCCGGGCACATTCACCAAGGAGCTATAGAACCGCACAGACTATCACATCACATGCAAATTGCGAATAATGGGCCCGGGTCGTTAGCGCCCCATCGCGCGCCTTTTATTGGGGCGATTTGTAACAAAATGGCGATGAAGAGACTCAGAAAAAGCAGTAAAAGCGAGCTGTAAAAACTACCCCATTGAACCCTGAGCTTTCAGAGATAATCCATCGAAGCGATTATACAAGTGATGAGTGATGGTGAAACGTGGTTTCCGGGAGATCCTGGTAAATGTGCGTCCACGTCAAGCGATATTTGAGTGGAAAGGCCACCGACAAGGCCAAATGGCTGGTGAAAGTGAAGCCGGGACGCATCAGTATCGAACATTGCAAGCGAAACCAGCGCCAAACCCTCACCCAGGCTCAAACATTTCGAAAGTGAAAGCCCCATGCGCAAGATCTAAGCGCGCGCGCTCACGGATTTCTTGCCCGCACCATCCTCTAATTCCGCTAGCGCCTCTAGCACTGATTAGTTGCCATTCAAGGTGCGCAAACCTAAGTGCATGCCTGTTGCTGTCTCTCCCATCTCCCTTGTCTCTTGGGGGTCTGAGAACTCGAGGAAGCACGCAAAAAGCGGCCATTTCCTAGAGAATTTCGAGTGGTCAGGCGCAAAAAGGCGCAAGCCTTCGTGATCTATCTATAGGCAAAGTCTGGCTGAGTCATGAAAGTTTCAACTGCCGAGGCTATACTGGGGAAGTTGTTTCCCTGCCCTGGATCAGAACTTGGGGAAGCTTCAACAATGGAGATTTTCAGCGTGATCCTTCTCTTTACAAGCGCGTGCTAAACGGTTTCGCCTTGGCGCAGTATTGAAACAGGTGTAGGTTCGCAGTTGGTTGGGAGGTAAAAAAAAGGAGTAAATGGCCCGGAAAGATCGTTGTTTTCGATACTTCCAGAGCACAAGTGTTATGCTGGAAGCAGCGCACTTGTGATATAATCTCATGCAAACACACGATGGCAATACTTGAACCTAAGAGCGGCAGGGGTGAAGTGGGCCGAGGTTTCGCTTTCGGGCATGCCGTGAAAGCCCTGATTATGAAAAATGGTTCCGTAAGACATCAGAATGGCTCAAGAAAAACTAATAGCCACAGAGATGGGCCTGGCCAATCGATAGAGTTCTCCTATTGGAAAATGTTTTTCCAATAACACTAATGGATTTCCAATAGTCTCCTCATTCTTCACGCTCTCTCTTCGCGAGAGCAGTCTAATCCCCTTGTTCGGCTTATTGAAAATCCGGAAAATTTTCCAATAAGAGAACTCTACCAATCGACCATGGTGGCACTCTCTGATCTTGTAGATCGGATGCTAGGATGGGAACATCTTGAGACAGTAGCGGAGAAATGATAGATTTTGTTCGTGATGTCTACTCGAAAAATGTTGAGACACAAATGTCACGGAGATATCGGCCCCCATCGGTAACGTTTTCCACTCGGAAAATCTTGCATTTGGACCAGGAGAAGGAATAGTCATGGTTTCTGCGGTTTTGCTCACGATCTCTCTACAAGACATCAATTGATGCGGGATAGAGGTTATCTCAAGAGCGCTCCTCGCCTATTATGGAAGCGCTTAGTCCTCCACCGCTTGGATGGATAAAGAAGACTCTAGGTACGGTTTCGACGGGTTTGCCCATCTCTCCTAGAGACACAAAGTAATGCGGGATATATTTCGCGAGAGCTTTTTCTTGGACACTAGGATAGGAACATTTCCGAAGGTTTCTACAGATCTGTCCACGATCTCTCTAAAAGTGATGCGGGATAGAGGTTATCTCGCGAGCACTCGCGAGCGCGCGCGTGATTCTCCCGACTAGGAAGTGCGTAATGATAGCTCAAGATACTTGAGTTAGCGATACTCGAGTAACCGTCTAACTCTCTCCATCTAGCACGCTCTCTCGCTTTCTCTAACCGCCCCCTAGACAACGAACGATACTTCTACAGCAAGGTCAGCGTAGTTTGGGCGCCGTTTCCCACGCATCACCTCCCCCTTTATCTCTCCATTTCCAAGTGGTTTGCCGTGTCTGGACACTCTCGATGATCTATTATCTCTATGGCGCTCGAGCCCAGAGAGTTCGAGGGAGAACCCCCTAATCATTTCTCATACGGGGTCATCACCGATTTGGAGCCTGGCACGGTGGGTAAGTGCAGTACAGCAAGTAGTAGTTTCTCGGCGTCTCTCCATTTCGCACATTCTCTCGCCTATCTCTTAGCAATTAGAGATAAGGCAAAGTTGACCCGGTTCTCAAACGGATAAAGTGCAATGTTACTGTTGGGAGAGATGATGGGGGTGGGGGGAGTACGAGCGCTAAAGCCAATGCGGAACTCTTCTAAATTAGAGCAATCCGATTAGAGGGATGTGAAAGAAAGCTCTGTTTTTGTTGTGATTTGGGTTGAACAAATTGTTGAAAATGTCAGTGGAACGAAAGGCTTAGACTTACCACGTAAAGCTGATCACTGATCAGAGTACATCGAAATTAGTCAACGATTTGGAATAATTTATCACGGTTCGAATATTATTTATCATTAGTAGATGAGGCTATCCACAGACCATAATCTCCACGAGTAGAACGAAAAATCTGCTCAATAAAAAGTGAGATGAATAAAAAGTGAGAAAAGGGAGGTATGTAGTAAAGATCATAATTTCCTCTCGTTCTGACTCGCTGTCAGTATCTGCGACAGCAATTCTCTTCTAGTCTTCTTTGGGATCTAGCATTCATTCCATCAGCAAAGTATAGTTTCTGCAAACAAGCAACGCAAGTATAAATAATAACTTGGACGGTTGGCATAATTTATCATTAGTAGTACAGTATCGCTAGACGGAATTCATAGTTTCCTCTCGTTCTGACTCGCTGTCAGTATCTGTGACAGCAATTCCCTTCGAGTCTTCTTGCGAATGGAGAGGGAGCGAGAGATGAGGTCCTGGAGTGAAAATGATATCAATAAAAATTTTTATTAAAATTTTTTTTTCTGTTTTAAATTGTATGCTGACTTGGAATCGCTCGATCGACCCGAGTTTCACTTCTGTAACTGTGGTGAACCGCATCCGAATTCGAATTTGCGCAAGAATTTAGCGATCATATTCTTGTTAATTTAATTAATTAAACATTAAATATAAAAATTGCCTTCATCTCGTCCATTCTCTCCAGTAGGTCGTCCATCTTCGAATCGACAGTGGTCATGTAGAAGATGTCGGAGATGAGGTCGGTCGAGGGGCCCTCGAAAGGAAAAAATATTGAAATTCGTAATTCAATTGTTGATTACTGATGAGACCTTGATCAAATTGGAGGATAGATGTGACACAAAAAAATTATTGTGTCACATCTATCCTCCTCCAGGACGTTTCACTATACTATTATATACTGTTTCGTCGTTGCTTTTAAAAACAATGTGTATAATTATCGCCCCGTGAAAGCTCCAGCATTCGGAATCACTATTCCCGGCTCTATAACCGTACCAAAATCCCGAGTGCTCACCCGACTCTCCCTCTTCTGCGGGGGGAAGTACTCGCGTAGACGGGGAGCTGAGTGGGGAATCGGCGTCGCGCGAAGGGGCATCAACTGGAAACGACGAAACGATACATGAGCAAAGTTATCAAATTTAGATTTAGAAATATTTTTGCCGGACATCATTCACATAAGCGATCACGGAGCCTCAGTTCAGTGCCTATAGTGAGGATGAAACATACACGAATTGGACGAAGCAAAAAGTAAAAAAAATATTTTCGACAGGCCATGATACTTTTTGATCTCTCACCTTGAAGAATCCCTCATCATAATCATCCTCCGGCAGGGCAACTGTGACGCCCTCTGAAGGAGGGATGAGCAGATCGGCTGTGGATAGAATACCCCTACTCATCCGGCTCTTTACGGCTAATTTCCAGCAAGGATATACCAAAACCCGGCGATATACCCGGCTCTATATTCGACCCTGTCCGCCCTAGTCCCCTTCATTTTTGACTCACTTTGAAGAATCCCTCATCATAGTCATCTTCCGGCAGGGCTACTGTGACGCCTTCTGAGGGAGGGATGAGCAGATGGATAGAAAAAATACTCCGGATCCACACCCGGAGCCATTTTTACTAATAACCCTACTCATCCGGCTCTTTACGGCCAATTTCCAGCAAGCGGATATGCCAAAACCCGGCGCTATACCCGGCTTCATATTCGCCCTGCCCGCCGTACTCCCCCCTTATTTGTTGATCTCTCACCTTGAAGAACCCCTCATCATAATCATCTTCCGGCAGGGCAACTGTGACGCCCTCTGAGGGAGGAATGAGCAGGTCGGCTGTGGATAGGCTTCCTGAAGAAAATTTTTTTATAGTTATGGAAAGCCAAAAATTAGTAAGTAAGGCAGTAGAAATGGTGTTACAACTCCCATGTAGAATATGTGTGAGCTATGCTTCACTATGCATATTAAAGCTCAACTTGGAGCGAAATCGGTGATCGGCGACATCATTTGATGGAAAATAAAATAGCAAAAAAATCAAAAACCTGCCGGTGCAGCTGCTGCAGCAGTAAGTATGCAGCCGCACATGATTAGAAGATAATGCATTATCATTTCCTGAAAATAATTATCAAAATACATTTTTGTGGATGCAAACGATAAGGAAAAATTATTTTAAGTGTATCATTATGATAACGGAACGGCCTGGACACTGTTCAAATCAATAAGCTCTCGTTACAAAACATTAAAGCCCTTGTCGCGATGAGAAGTAGAATTACCGGATTTTACAGAATGGCTTTACAGCTGAGTGGATCACACTCGAAATGAAGGACTTACTCTCCCAGAAAGTATCTTAGAAGTGAGAGGACCGCCGGAGGGATGAATAGTCTCACTTAGGACTAGGCAGGGTGCCTCTCCCCATTTGGCGTGCTCACTTGCACAATCTGGCGAGCAAGGTAGCATGCTAAAAAGGATAGTCACAGGATGGCCAGACTTTCCCACCAACTGTCTAAATGGCACAGGGGTCATTAGCAAAAGTGTGGGTTGCGTAAGGAAAGATGAAGAGGAAACCCCTCGCATAACGCGTGATCCAGATTGAAAAGGAACTGTATCATACAGTTTGTATGTAATTAGGTAGGGTGTTGCCAGGAAAAGTATGACGGGTTCACTGTTATTAAGTACTCGTCCAGTGTTGTATTCATTCAGTCTGACTTTATTAGTGACAAGATCCCGTGAAGCAATAATACAACCGCTGAGTTTAGTGAGACAAAATACAAGTTGCAAAAAAATTAATAGGTGATAAATAGGCAGGGACTAGGGTACTTTAACTTTTCTACATTTGCACGCCCCTTCAATAGAAGCAAAGTAAGCACACTCGATATTCTGAGCTTCTATATCGTATCGAAAATCGCACGATTTCTACATACACCTAATACAGCCGTTTGACCGCATGCACCAATCTCTTGACTTTGTCCGCGCACAACTCTCCTTTCCAATCGCCGTTTTTCTTCAGAGAGGAGCCGACCTGAATTATTATATAATATTACAAGTTTTCTTCCAATGATTGATCTATCATGCGCATTTGTTCTATTATGCATCCTTTGAAACGCATTTTAACGTATAGTGAAAAATAATTGAAAAGAAATGAAACTTGCAATAAAACCCTTGTCCTCCTTTCATAATAAAAATATAATATAAATAAAAATGAATATCAAAATAAATTTACAATAAATCCCTTGGCGGCCTTGTACTCTTTCGTGTTCCACACGTCAATTCCTGAACCGATGAGCACTGGGAGGGAGGTGGCGTCGACGAGTTCTGAAAAAAATGTTGATATTGTTATTGCATGTGTGTTTAGATTTAGATGTGTTTTTTTGCCACAGATCATATTGCAATGTTCCAAGGGTAGAATCCTGATCAGAACACATAAGCAAAGAATCATTACTCATAAAAATGGGCCAAGACTTATGCAAAGCCTAACAAAAATCATTCCCTGAGATTCTACAGAGTCTTGCAGTATTTCTTTTTGGTCTAGAAATGACTATTCAGCACCTTTCAGCTCTGCTTCATTCGCTTTCGTGCCCGTAGCGACGCCGGTGAGAATGACACCGTCGGCTTGGAAGAATTCGGCCGCCTAAAGTAATTTCATTTGTGTTTCAATGTCATCGGAAATCTTAGTATTTTGTTGATATCGGCAATACTGTCAAATTTTCGAGCATAAAAAATGTGATTTCACGATCACAAACCTTTGCGGTCTCTCCCAATGACACATCCGAGGTGACGGAGTGCGCGCTGAAATTCGATGCATAATTTATCATGAAAACTAACACATATCTATAATTTATGTTAAAATGTTATGATGAAATTGTGAGGGAGTTGTGAGATCCCTGTGAGATGCCGCGCCCGTTTATCATAGCTCGAGCCAAGAGGATAGCTGAGCAAGGGTGTTTAGCTCACAATCAGTGGTTAGAGCACCCGTCAATTGATCGGAAGGTTGCTGGTTCGATTCCAGCAACCTCCATTGGTTTTTGCACACTCCTCTGACATCTTACAAAATCCGCTCACCAGTGCTTCTTCTTCACATCCGTGAACACGGCCACTTTATCCGCGCCGATCATTTTACGGTACCGAAGTAGGTCCCCAGCACAGGCATCCATCCAACCTGAAATATTGCGAATGGTAGGGGATAGACGCAAAAAAAGGACGATATCGCATTTGTAAATCACATTTTGTCAAATTCTTCGATTCTCTGTTATAAAATTCTGTTTTCAATCCGAATGTACCGTGATAATAAATACAATTTAATTGAAATTGAACAAATGATAACCTTCATCAGCCACATGCGAAAAGACAAAACCCTCAGCTCGGATGAAGTCGAATCCTTAAAAAAGCTCAATTCATAAATTATTTTAGCCATAGTTTCATTCTTTTCCCGAATTCTGAATATTAGATATGAAAAATATTGAAGATAAGCCAATGATAAAAGATCGAAGATCAATCAAAGGTTACCAGTCGCGTGCGCCACCGCCATCGCTTCCCTGTTGGCTCCAGCGAGAATTTGCACGCCGAGCACGATGTCTTTCCTGAAATAATTAAGAAGTATTTCCACGAAATTCTGACTGGTTTCTTACAGAAGGCGTCCCACGAATCGCGCGAGCGACTATGCAAAGTGAGGAGTGAGAGGTCGAGCCACGACCCACCATCTCACATCGAGAACTTAGTTAGTCAGATATTCGTGGGAAACCTCCTTTAATATATGAGAAGATGGCTATCTCGTAAGAATTTCGAAATTCCGATTTTCTGAAAACAAACTAGGGCACTGGGAAGCAACATACTTTCCGTGATTGCAGACGGACGCCACAGTCGAGCAAGCCATCGTCATGGCAGAGACGATCTGAAAATGAAAATTATTTGTTTACAACAAATCATTTTTTCCTTTTTAAATAATAGTTATTATTTAGTAAATAATCAAGAATTAAAAATAATTAAATTTACCTCCGGTCCAATCCTATCCGCCCTCACATAGGGCAGGTCATGCATGTTCTCGACGATGATGCCGTCCTGGAAATTTTCTCATTTATCTTCGATGCTACACATCGTTTTCACCTCGATCTTTAAAGGAGGCGTCCCACGAACCGCGCGGGCGACTATGCAAAGTGAGGAATGAGAGAGACGCTCTCCTCATTCCGCACGCTCTCTCGCTCGTTGCCTGCTTTTCAGGGCCACTTGGCACGCATCCAATTGATCATAACTCAGTTCAAACGAAAAATGGTGACGTGGGAGTTTCGAAAGTGTTGTCGGGTAACAGCAACCCACCACCTCACATCGAGAACTCAGTTAGCCCTATTCGTGGGATACCTTCTATAATTGGTTTTGACCTGTTCCAGTGATTTTTAGTACAAAAATATAGAATACGAACCACTCCAGCATTGTGGTAGATCTCCGCTTCTTTCCTCACTACGTCGAGGATGGCAGGGACGGTGAGCGTGTTGTTGGGAGTGCTGGAATGACCGTTGATTATTAATGTATGATATCAAGATTAAGCAGTATATTCTTTGAATAATTTAATGCAGTCCTTCCCGCATTTCAGCATCGATTAGTGCGACTATCAAATACGTTTCACAAGTGCAATTTCATCCTTGCTCGAGGGACAGAGGGTAATCGTTGCTCCATACGCAATCCAAAAATATCACACTTATTTTCGTGTTTTTTCTATGAAACATCGCAATAGGCGTATGAAAAACTACTCACCCAGGCAGCGCCGGTACGTGTATCATGCCGAACATTGCTGGTCTTTGAAGGGCGGAGAAGAGCGAGATCACTTTGCGAACCATTCTGGACACCTGAAGATGATTTTAAAATTGAACTATGTTATGAAAACGATAGCAGATTTGAATCATGCGCAATCGGATACCTATTTCAATTTGAGACTGAGCATCCACCTCTAGACTCATTGGATTTCTCGAATTGAGACACTGGGGTCAGAGGGACAAAAAGTGGGGAAGGAAGGTTCCCTCTCCAATATTCACATACTCTCTCGCCTCTCTGACCAATCAGATAGTGTGCGAAATGAGAGAATCATGGACAAGATGCATGCAAGAAGGGAGGGGCGGTGTAATGTTTGGCTGGACGCATGAGACACGTGAGGGTTCTAAGGCTGGAGAAATCGAAAGAAATGTAAAATGTCGAAAACAATATCAAGGTTGCTAGATTACCTTCTCCGCTCACAGTAAACTAAATAGAATGCAAACTTTGGTTACGAACAGGTTCTAAAAAAATATAGAAGCTTATATACTGCCCCCATTTCCCTCTCGAATTCGCCAATGGTCGGCACAAGGCATCGGCATTATAGGGATTTCGTGGTTCGGACGGTTAGAGATATAAGAAATAGCGCATGAAAATGAGAGAATCAGAGTGAAAAAGTTGTCGAGCAATTGAAAAATGCATGAACCACGCGGTGAAGAGAAAGGAAAGGTTCTCACACTGCAGAAAAAGGGAGAAAACGGCGAAAAATAACGGGTAGGATGGCAATCTGTGATCACGCAACCTTCGATGGCATTTATCAACGTGGCGCTGTGACTACGCGGAAGAAAATGACTGCTCTGCTCATTTATCAGAAATGTAGCTGCAACGATTTTAAAAGACGGGAAGTCCAACACTGAGTTGAGACGATAAAGTATCTTATAGATGTGTTTTGAAACGAGCAATATCCCAGCAATAAAATAGGTAAACGTGAAATGCGCGCGTGCTGATACGACTAGTGTCAACAATGAAAAAAGGAGCCCAATATAGTGGAATTTCCCATAAATAAAGCTGCAAGGCTGCAAACTCAAGGAGCATTGGTTGAGTAAAACGCAAAAAGTGAGCAGAGACGACTCTAGTGGCTACGCAGCGCTCGTCAACAACAAACATACGTGAATGAGAGAGAGTGGGAGGAAGGTGGAGAGGGAAGAGAAAGAGAGTAGATGAAAGGGGGAAGGAACGTTGAGTGATCGAGAGTTAGAGATAGGAAGATGGCATTGGGGTAAAGAGTAACAGAGTAGTTGATCAATAGATCCACCAAGCTTGCAAAAAACATGAAAATGAGACGATGTGCAGTATTTAGAAAAAATCGAGATATTCAAAGCAAGATGAGGTGTAATTGTTCAATAGCAAAGTTTCGTTTCGAAGTTCAAAGCTGAAAAGCAGGGACATTCAACAATGAGAGAAGCCCGATTCCAGTGGAAGAATGACGCTAATCTTTGATTGATAGTTGCCATTGGAAGGCAAATCTGCCTTTGCAGGGGTTAGGGAGGGTCACAATCGCAACGCTACGCGGAGAGTGATGGAGATAAGATTTGCACAGATAAGAGATGCGTGGCCTTGGATGCACGTGGAAGGCAAGTGAACAAAGGGAAAGAGTTTGTAACCATCTATTCATTTCATAAACTACCTGGTAAGTTAGAATGCATGTGAACTGAAGAGATTGGAAAGTGAAAAGGGATGACCGGAAGAAGGTAGAGAGCAGTCAGAGACTAACTTTGAACCGTTCGTTAGGCTCACAGTGGTAGAAGGAACGGTGGTGAGAAAAAGCTTTCCTTCCACGAGGAAAACTCTCATCAACATGCATGGCTGGGAAGAACGTGGAATAGCGGAGGTGAAGAGTGTTTTCTTCCTCTGGCAGTCTTCTCAGGAAGGTGGGGGAAATTTGCAGAGGAGAGGTGGTTCAAAGAACAAACAGCTAAGAAGTGTTTAGCAGAAGGGACCAAGGCAATGACAGTGATGTAACAGTGATAATACACACATCATAGTCCAAATATCACCGGCTTCAAGAAGGCGAGATGAGAAAAACATTGGAAGGGAATGGGGAAGGGAATAACTGACACACCGGATGGGGGGGGGGGGGTAACATGAGCTGAGTAATTTGAACAGGTATTGGTTCTGGGATAAATAAGCGAATCTCCAAAGTACGCCCATCAAGTATTTGTGTTTGGAAGGAGGGGTGAGGCAGAAAAAGCAATAGATAAGATCACACTCCATAGATCCTCTGTGAGATTATTCATGGCGTAAATATGTATCATAGAAGCAAGGTTCAATACGCTGTATTTTTTTTAATTATTACTAACCAAACGGTACAGGAAGATGATTAAGAAATACAAATACAAGTCGTGAGAAATTAAATTATCTAGCAAATTATCTAGATGATACAACAATTAGAATGTCCGATACACAAATAATTCAATCAATTCGCCATCGCCACTCTCAGTTGTCTTCCGTAACCATTAAACATCTCGCTTCCTTGGCATTCTCCTCACTTTCGTACTGGCAAAACGCGTATCTGGAAAGGATGTGAATAAATATAATGAGCGGAATAAAGATGCATCCAGAATACTGATAGCAACAACAACTCGAAAAGAGCACGGTTGATCATTGCGCGATTTTAGTGGACAATTCCCGCACATTTGGTTTAGGGGCTAGAGCACTTGTCCTATGAATAGGAGGTCGTGGGTGAGATCTCCACATTGGTCCTTTTACGTTCAACGGAAATGCAACATACCCTCTCGGACGTCCCGTGGCTTTATCAAGCGGAATGTGAACTTTTACGACTGTTCCGGCACGAGAAAACAGCGTTTCCAGTTGATCCTGTGTCGTTGCGTGGTGGATTCTGCCAATGTACACGCGGGACTTGGCTCGAGACGGAGTCACGATGGGCGAACTGGTGGCGATATTCGCGATATTTCGCGCTATGAATTGGTTATTAGCGTCTTTTCGCACATCGCCAAAGCCTGAAATTTTGTGATTAATTTGAATTAAACCGGTTACTAGTAACATATAAAAAAATTAAAATGGAAAAATAACATACCAAGCTGGGCGTTGAACGTTCCATTCACGTCATAGTCAGCAGGTGCTGAAAACTGAAGCGGCGAGAGGGGACGGGTGGGCATTGATGGAGATTGAGGATCAGAGTGAACAATCTCAAATGGCGAGACACTTGAAGGTAGTGATCGGCTACCTCCTAGATATGTCTAGACTGTGGACATCGCGTGTAACTTGATGGTAATCAGGCATTGCCAGTGGGTAAATGTAAGGTAAAGGTTCACCCGTACTCAAGAAACACGAAGTCCTGCGGGAGCCCACTGCTAGGCCAGTGACTATTTATACATGGCCAGAGGGTATTCAGAGGAAATATGATGCTTCTTTTGAGTTGCCCCATAATTTGACTTGTATTCAAGGTGGGCTATCACGGTAGTGCGTGAACTCTTGGGCATTGAAGAGATAGTTGGTCTTAACATGCCCCCTGGATGGGTTCTGACCTCAGACCGGAGAGCCTGATCGGATGGCACTGTCGTATCTGGACGCCACCGATTTGCCCTTTATAAACACTCTACGACCCAAAGGACCGAAACATCTAAACGCATTTCTTTAGGAAGTCGCTCTCTCCCTTCCTCTTTTGCCTCAACTAGCAGTCTCTATATTCTTCTTCAGTGCAAAAAAAACAAGTATCTTTCTAATTTCTCCAATCGATCCACCCCTTTATCCGCTTGACGTTCCGTCCTTTAATATTCACTTATCATAATTCAATGCTTTTATTGCCTCACTTCTTCAGACATGATGCACGGAAATAACGTTATCTCCATCTCGCCCTTCCTTCGTCCCACAACAGCCCCTTCCACCGAAGTCATGAACACGTCTGGGAACACTTATATTAACAACCGACCCCACGATGGAAGTCTCACGACATTTGTTGTTGTTGGTGAGTTTCTGATATTTTACATTCAATTCAGTATTTTTATCTCTAGATAAACGTCTTCATCTTTCCACTAAATATTTGCATTTTTCAATGATTTAAAATAAAAATTAATTAATAAAAATTAAAGCACACCACCTCCGGCATCCGGAAGCGCTCAATCGCCTCGTGACCTCAGCAGTTGCCGGATTCAGAGATGAGCCAGTGATCAGACAACCTCCGCAATCAGTCCTGACCGCTCAAGAAAAGGCGAGCAAGATTGCCGAGTTGAGGAGCAGGGACGAGCAGAGGTTTGTGTGTGAAAGATCAAAGATCAAGTGCCGCCATTTTGGCCTCATCTGTCAAAAACGTTTCGTTACTTGCTCAAAGATCAAACTGATTCACAGTTT
>LS487825.1:21477-34229 GCA_900490705.1 Pristionchus arcanus
GGGGGGGGGGGGGGGGTACGCACCATAGTTGGAGGGGTCGCTCAACAATGGTTGCTAGATTTTATAGGAAATTGGTTTGTTTATTTCACTCTTGGCAATAGTGTTGTTTTGCTCGAGCCGAACTCGCGAGCAACTCTCGCTCGCCGAGCTCATTTTACTAGACTGGGATCGGCCAATCGCTCGCGAGTTGTTTACTACTCGCGAGAGCTGACTCGCGAGTCAATTTCTTTGTTTCAATCTTCGATTGGTCGAGTGGGAAATAGAAAAATCAAAAACAGAAATGTTAGGGTGGAAAAAAGCATTGCTCGCGAGTCGTAAACAACTCGCGAGTCGAACAAAGAAATCGGGGGCATGACAAAAGCGCAAACGACAAAAGCGCAAAAAATTGCGCAAATCGTCATAACTAGCGTTACGATTGTCTCTCAGATCGGCTAAATACCTGATTAGAATCCAAATTCCATGGGGAATCGAATGGACTCGGTCACGGGTCACAAACTCGCATGGGAAAGATTTGTGAACAAATTTCAAAATCAAGGTAGAAACCTGAAACCATCTGGAATCGATAGTTAACTGTTAGAGCATCTTGCGGAAAAAAGTTCTACCCTCTATTATTATCTGGAGAGGAGCAATTTGAATTTGCGCTTTTGTCGTTGCGTTTTTGTCATGCCCCCTATCGATTAATTGGGTACGCTTTACTGTATTGTGGAAACGTTCTAGGCATTTTTGCCTCCCGACGAGACCGAGGGGAGAAAATGTTTAGGCATGGGTGAGTCGTGTTTCGCCGATGGATTGTAAGTGTAGGAAGCGAACACGGGCAATTATCGAGTAATTTCAACCCTAATTTGGTTTCACACTCTCCTCTTGCAGTTCCTTTTCATGTCTCTCGGAACGAATATTTGATAGGATAAATTGGATGGACAGTTCTCCTCCGCCTGTGTTTACATATTTTTTCAAACTATTCGTTGTTGATTTATGTTTCACGGGGGTTATGTAGGAGGAGAAGATTGTGGCCAGCAATTCTTCATTCATGTTCCTTCTCTGAAAAAAATATCTGTATTCAGATGCTTGCCTGTCTGATTATCCGTCTCGCTCTGGCCGACACCTTCGGACAGAATTGCGCAACGATCGCCCTCGATGAACCGACGACCAATCTGGATAAGGATAAGGTACGGTAGGTGGGTCAGGGAGGGGTACGGTAGGCAAGGGTACGGTAGTACGGTGGGTCATGAACGGAACGGGCAGGTCAAACTCCTGAATATCTAACGGAACGGTAAAATACAAGGTCTTTCAAGTCTTGTGTGAATTACGTTTCACAGATAGATCATATTTCCGGGTGGCTGAATGTGGGCAATAATTTTTTCTTTCGTAGGAAAAAACATAAACAATCGAAGCTCTCGCTGACGGTAGTCGCTTCAGCATACAATACTCGTAATAGTCAGGGGGCAGGGAGGTATGGTAGTTTCCCCGGGTCAGATCCATGATTTACCCCTCTTATTCCATTCTCATAGGTGGACGCGATGGCGGAGATGCTGGGCGAGCTGATCTCGGTGCGCTCGAGCAAGGACCATCTCGAGAACGTGAGTGGTGTGCGGTGTACGGTAGTGGTGCGCCGAGTGCAGACAGGAAGGGCGACACTTGACAAATCGAAGAAAATGAGAGATTTTGCAGGGCGGCCGCGGCATCCAGATGATAGTGATCACGCACGATCGAAGATTCGTGGACAAGTGAGTGATTACGATTGTGTGCAGTGAGGAGATACGGTAGGGTACGGTATTCGTGGGGTACATACTGTTCCCTTTGATGGAATTACCTGGGTTTAGGTGTTATTAAGATTGTTAGCAAGCCTTGGAGACTCTCGTCGAATTGAATTGTTTCCGCTGTGATTGCATTTGAAATGAAGATGAAACCAATAAGTGATATTTTGTCTCCCACCATTCTTCAGCATACTAAAGAAAATGGTGTGCTAGCCTATTTGATGAACTGATGAAACCAGAAAGTTTATGGAGCTTTATCACGCGTGTCACGTAAGAAACGAATAAAATCATGGATTGTTGTGCGCATTTAAGTGACACGCGTGTTTTGGTACCAGATCAATGCTTATCGATCGCTGACAAGTGTAAGAGGTTACTGTAGGATGCCGAGGTGGGGCAGATGAATAATCAATCAATCGATATTACAGACTGTGCCTGCACGTAAAGCCGGAGTACCGCTACGAGGTGACGAAGGGAGGCAGTGAGGCGTATTCGCACATCCAGAGAGTGTATACGAATGGGTAAGTACGATAGGATTAGGTATACTGTAGATGGTGGGAGGGGCATGGTAAGAGGTTATGGTGGATTCTATTGATTCTATTGCCAATAAAACAGAAATGGTGTGCCAAGTAAAATTTTTGTTCGTACAACTTTTGCCCCGATGTATTGAAGAATTATCCACTCGGTGTGCCTATGAAGAGGTGGTGAAACCTAAAAGTGAACAGAATGGTCGAAGAGGATTTTGGCGGGGTAAATATGAAATTATATTTTCGCCAAAGCAACCCCTTCTCATTAAAATCGCCGCATCATACTGAAGTTATGACTACGATGAAACGCAAAAATCGAGGGTTTGAAAAACGAAAAATAATGTTTATTCTTGCAGTCACACGGAGCTCGCCGGCCCGTCGCAAGTGCTCGAACAGGACGAACGGGAGTGGATGAGCACTGGAAGAAGGGGAAGGGGAGCAGGTATGAGGGGATTTTATTAGTCCACGAATAATACAGTTCCGCATGATAAAAACGGTTATAGTAGATGGCTAGTATATTAAAATTTTGCTATTGGAAGCACTCATCCTATTTTTAACGTAGCAGCTTTCATTTGGAGAATTAATTAAATGCATAGCACCTAGTCGACTAATCTGGGACTATTTACGAATGAGAAACTTGTTGTAAATCGTTTCTTCCAGCAGCGACACGAGCAGCTCCCGCCAAGAGAGCTCCCGCTGCAAGGAAGAGAAAGGGACTTCACGAGGAGGATGATGATGATGAGGTGCAGTGGGATTGAGTACCGTAACCAGGTTATGATAGTGGGATTGAGGGAAGTATTGTAACCCGATTCCTATAGTTTCCTGCATAATTACCCCTATTTGTTGTCAGTGACCATAATTATTCCCATTTTTACCTTATTGATTGCTAAAGTAATTCTATGTTTTTTACCTCATAATTTGTTTTGATTTTGTAATAAGATAGTATTTTCCGAGTAGACCTTTCCCTGTTGAATTCGGTTTTTTGACGATGATTCCAGTATTATTCGAGTGACCTTTGATCTTTAGATTACGATGTTATCTCGATTTTCGCATATCTCATGACTGTTAGATTCCGGTTTCGCTAATTTATGAAATGATAAAATGTAGCTAAACGTTGATTGTTGGTTGTAAGCTGGTATTTACAAAACATTCACAAATTTAATGAGCGAAGTTCGATGTGCAAAAGAGCAGATCATTCTCGGAATTATCGAGCGGAGGGGGAGAGGTCTCCCTTCATTCCTCCCTCCTCCCCACCCCCTACTCGGTCGGATGGGGCAGTGTTCACTGCCCTTCTACTCGCGCGCCTTCACTCGATACGTGTTCCTGCAGGGATTACAGGTATACTGTAGCCGATCGATAATTGGCCTGCTACCGTATCCGTATCAGGGTGTCAGCCTCTTCCTGCTCTGCGTCAGCAGCATGACGGACCCGGACGCAGTGTGAGCTACCGTACTCGATACAGTACACTTTCCGCACTTTTGACTACCGTATCTATAATAGCAGAATACCGTAACCTACAGTACCCCATCCTTAGGTACACGATGCACAACCGGGCCGTGTCGTGCAATCTGACGCGCGTGAGCGAGCGCGACTGCGCCGCGGCCGCGCGCGCACTCGGCAAGCCGCGTCTGAAGGAGGTACAACGCCTATGATGATGCTACCTTGAGAAAACAATAAGAGCCTTCGTACAAAAACGTTGTTAGGGCTGTTATAATCAAGAATCAAGCTCTTCTCTCGCAGCTCACAAACTGGATACGCCAAATGAAAACATCTTGAAACCCTTACAAAATATCCCTATGAAAATAGTCACCGTGTTCCAGCGCGCTACTCCGCGGATGAAAACAGGATACGGCAGCTATATCTATTGTCTGCAGATTTTGATCTGGACGCAGCACCTCTCGCTCGGCATGCTGTCCTGCTTCTCGGGCGCCATCTGCATACTCGCGTGGGCGGCCCATGCAGAGACGTGGGCGAGGCTGGAGGGACAACGGTACGGTAACTGGATTGACTGGTCAGCGCCCAATCGTTGCACAGTTTCAAATATAAGATTAGGGATGCATCGCCTTCTATTTCGGTTATGTGGGCTCCTTTTGCCATGCTCGTCGAATTTTCTCATTGGCTAACAATCTGTGGACGTCTTCAGGGTGGTGTACTGGTGCGCGCCGTTCATCGCCTGCCTCATCCTGCTCGTGCACGTCTTCCGTAAGCTTTTCTGTTGGGTTGAGATGATGAAGAGCTCGCCTCTTCACTTCTCTTCATGAATACACCCGACCTTCGCCATGAAATCCTGAGTCCTGTTAGCGAGGGTGCTTCGATTTCAATGATCTATTGCAGTGGCGCTCTTTCTCGGCCTCTACCTGCGCTGCGTCTACCTGTGGTTTGCAGTGATGGCCTCGGGTACGAATAACATGCTCTTCGAATTATCAGATACTGTAGATGAAGAGATTGTATCGAATAATCGCTGTTGCTTATTGTTGAGTAGAGTACGATAATCAATTCCCTTCTTCAGCCCTCGTGATGTGGGACGGTTTCCACTTCGCTGCGAGCATGCAGGAGGTAATACTTGATTTTGGCTTCAAAATGAAGAGAAGTTCTCTTCAAATGAAGATAATGCTCTTTTCATTCCGCGTGATGTACTCATTATCAGTGTTTCTTTTATGCTAGATTAATAAGCATACTGTACCCCTGTACACCTACCGTATCCAATTGCTTCCAGTTGGTTGTCGAGCCCACGCAATCGTCAGAAGACATTCCCAGCGCCAGAACGCCCATCAAACCCCCTAACTCGCTCCGTCTCACCGCGAAGTCTACCGTACCCCCGAAGGCTACCGTACCACCCAAGGGTACAGTACCCCCGAAATCGCCCATGCCCACGAAACCTACCGCATCTCCGGTTGCTACCGTAGCCCAAGTCCCACCGTAGCTCCGTACTAGCAAAAAAGCAAAAACTCGAAAGCAAACGTCGCTCAATCGATAAATTACTCAATGAAAAAACTATCGTGAATTACATTTTCCAAAGTAACTTTATCAAGCTCACACAGAGAATTCGTCACAACTCAAGCCTAAGTGGAGATTACTGTAACTACAGTAGATCGCTACCGTACTCAGCAGAGTACTACAATCGATTACGCGTGTAATTACAGTATATCGTAAAACGGGGATTGGGATACATTTCCGAGTTGATCAGCAGGTGATGCATTAGAGTATTTACACAAAGATTATTATGCGTCTATCTACAGAGCTCGGGCAAACGGTGGGGTACTATGGGGGAATCCAGATCTGATTCCATTGAGGACCAAGGGGCCGCATCTAACCAGTGTGATGGCTAAAATGCAGCATAAATCCAGCGGGGATATTGCAGGGGTGCAGGCTATACCGAACATCGAAAGCTATCCATTGGGTGTAATAGCGAAAAGAGGGTGCAACCGGGAAAATAGAGAGTACGGTATGGGGATACGGTAGGGTAACGGTAGATAAAAGTGCGCGACCCGGGAAATATAGAGATAGGGTACTACAAGAGAAAGGAAAGCGGGTATGAGATACAGCGAAAAGGACGAAAGCGTAGGCCGGGTCGGCGCAATGGTGTGTGGTGGTGTGAGGAGAGGGATACGGTAGTGGTGTGGTCGACGTTTCTCAGTGGTACTGTAGTCGACTTAAACCACTTCACCATCCGAGACCGAAGGGAGCGAGCAGGAGGCCGAGCAGTTGGAACAGCACCCACTTGTAGATGTAGTACTGAAATGAGAGAGAGGTCAAAGATCAAACTACAAACCATAGAAACTTGCCAACATTAAGCAAATCAATCAAAAAAAATCCTTACTGGAGCTAAATAGTACCGGGTGAGATTTGATCCAGTAAAAATGTCACATATATTTGTGCCCAGAAAGTAGCGATCACGCACCAAACCACAAACTACAAACTAAACTACGCTGCAAAGGTCAAAGATCAAACCCCCTTTGTACCTGAGCGATGAAGGAGCCGAACCAGAACGAGTACTGCCCGATAATCTTAGGCCTGTAAAGGGAAATCAATTGAAAATCAGTTCAGAATTGCATTCTTGGCGCTCCCAACCAAAAATAAAAATAACATCAACAGCTTTGAATTCTAGTGCTGTCATAAAAGATATACGACCAAAATACAGATCTCAAACAAATAGCAATAATATATTCGCTCAATAAGGACGGACGACAATCAACATTACGCGTTCCAACGATGTGATAACTACCTCCCGGAGCGCTAATCTGACGGGACAGTTTGGAAAATTTCCAAATCAGCGATGTTGATTTTAAAATCAATAAAACAAGCGCATTCCTTGTGAGGGTCGCACAATATGATGATGTTTACAATCGGGGACTTCGACGCATCGAATGAGCATGCATCGAAGAAGTCATCATCTGTGGCTGGCGCACAAATGTGCCTGGTGATTTTTTAAACCTTTTTTACCCTCTTTACAATTGCTTCGAAATTTCCCTGTCCTGGCTTGACTAGACCCCATACTCACCACGAGAACTCGACGCGCGTGCCCTCCTCGCCGTCGTGGAAGACGCCCTTCGCGTAGTAATTGGCTGCAAAATATCTCTATTTCGAACCATTTAAGATCAAAGATCAAAGGGAAGACCGCCACTTACAAATGACGATAATGCAATGGGAAACTATTCGAATATATTTATTTTACAGCTCATCCATGTTGGTGTCAAATCAGAGCCCCCACTTTCCACCAAGCACATCACTAGTTGCTGGAGCACCAATGCTCCGAGTTTGTGTCTTTACTCAAAAGTTTTTTTAAACTAGCTGTCGCTGTACAAAAATGTCAACTTTTCTGTTTTCCTCAATTTACCGGCGGGAATTCAAATATTCAAATAATTCCACCTGCATCATCGTCTGACTGACGTCCGCCGTCGACGAGGTCGAGGACGTCGATGGTGAGGAGGAGGAGGCGGACAGCTCGCAGTAGGCAGAATCGACGGAGGTGGAGGAGGAACTGGAAGAAAAACCTTAAATACCTTAAATAACCTTAAATACCTTAAATTTTAAAATGATCTCTTAACAAAAAAAATGAGTTATGTTTCACAGGCGTCTCATACTCAAGAAGTTTGGAATGTTTCCAGTGTATGCTCCGGATTCTTTTAAATAAATAAATTGAAAGTCACCGTTTCTCCTCTCCCTCGTCAATCGTCTTCACAGGCATTCGGGTGGGCACGATGTCGGGCTTTTTCTGGAATTAAATAATAATAATCTTATTAAAATTATATTACAAAAATACATTTTTCTGTGAGGGTGACTGGCAAAAAGAAGCGACAAAAGAATAGCTCAGAAAAACACTAGAAATGGTGCATTTACCGTCAATAAAAGGATGAAATTGAATATTTTCAGGAAACACTAAAAGAAAGAATGGCAAAAAGCCGCAGCAATCGTAATTGCGGTGTGATAAGTGGGCCATTGGCGCTCGTTGATAAAGTGCAGTCGTTTCCCCGAGGTCCTCTGTCTATTTTCTCCTCTGCTCACGTCTCACTATCAGGTTAGAGAGGAGAGAGATCACGTTTAGTCCTCCACGCATCTTCTTATCCCTAACCGCACAGAAAGGCGAGAGATAGAGCTAAGCTAGGAGAGCCGCTTCGCAACTCTGTCGCCCTAGGGCATAGGCGGGGAGGGGAGATATACAACCGATCAGGGGATGGAGACGAGACTCCATCTATCACTCGCTAAGAGCGCTCGCGAGAGTTGAGAGAGGAGAAAAACGACGCGAATGTCCTGATATCACACTGCAGCTGGGGCCTGGGGGTGAATATCAAGATAAGAAGCTGCTAGAATGCTTTTGGGTTCTTTAACTGACGATTTCTTTGCACTAAGACAAGTATCAGGATGTAGTAAAAGCTATAAATGGCGATTATGTTACAAATCGTATCGAAACTCGATGCTAAAAAGATGGTCGAATACGAGCAAAATGCTGAATGGGGTTCGTCTAGGTTCCCAGCCTATTTCCATGCTCGCGAGAAAATAGGCTTTGTCCCGGGAGGCAGTAACCAATAAAATTCCATCGCGAATTTGGGTAGGCGATTGTGGATAGATACGAAAGCCGAGATGCGCTAGAATTGGATGAGAGGTGCTATTCCTACCTAGGAAAGGGCTGTGACCGTCTAATTCTCTTCGTTCCGCATGCTTTCTCGCCTACTCTGACTTGCAAGATGGAATCTACCTTCGGAAGATGCGCTTCCGGCACTATTTCCGTTTTGGAAGATTTCGAATTTCAGTCATAACTGGTCAGCTAAATCGAAACTGCTCAAAAATCAGCGGAAAAAAGATATCGCGACAAGAGCGTATCGCGATTTCTTTCATGACGAGCGTTTTGACGAGCGCATTACATGACAGGTGGCAGCTAGAGAAAGGGAAGGGGATGTGAACCGGGGAACTAGAACACCTCTGGATAATGATATGATAGGAGCTTTTGAATCAGTAGAAAATGGTCAACAAAACCGCGACTAATGAACATTTATTAAAGATGAAAGAAACTCATCCGCGCCCATTAACCGTGACTGAATAACCGATTTTGACGCAAATTCGGAACGACATGCAAGATTAGAATCTCGCGAAGGCCAGACGCGCTTCATAAATCACATTAGCGCGAGGTCAAAATGGCCCCGAAAGGCGGCCGAAGCGCCCCGTTCGCAACTCTAATACAAAAATCGACTAGCGAGCTGATTTTATCAAATTTCGGGCGGGAATTCAAAAAATTCAAATATTCTACCGTACCTCAACGACTCGATCCGACGGAGGACGGAGGCCGGGCCGCTTGAGCTTGCTCGTGATCGGCGTCGCTTTGATCTCGGCGGGCACCTGTGGGAAATTTTCAGGTCCGCTCGTAAATCTTTGTTTCCGCCCTCGCGAGTTACTGCGTTTAGCGTCGTGTTTGTTGTGAGAAGCGAGACAAGAGGAAATGGACGCGATTTCCGGGAGCGATTAGGGGAGGCACCTTGGATGGAATGGTGGGAACGAAAACAATAGCGAAGTAAGAGGCGAATTCAAAAGGAGTAGGGGCGGCTAGACTGATTGTGAGATGGAGGGGATAGTTCAAAGACCAGCCAAAGAACAAGGATCAAACATGAAAACCTTACCTCATCCTTCTTCTTCTCCTTTCCGAATAACTTCAGCATCTTTGACGGGGCGGGAATGGACTTTTGCTGCTGTGGAGGAGTGGCGAGTGCTTCTGAAATGGATTTATTTGGAATACTGTTTATGGAGTGTGTTCTCCATTTATTATTGTATATTTTCCCGTGATGAATCTACATCATATCTCTCTACCTCTTCCAAATAAATAACGCTCGTGAAACATTTGTTGTGTCAACTTGTTGTACTCTACACTTGTTCTCTCACTCATTCCAAGACAATCTCAGTACTTGCCAATTCGATGCTGGTGGAGCTCAAAAAGGTAAGAGAGATTACCTGGCGCAGCGTTTGCTGTAGAGCTGCTGCTTGCAGCAGGTGCTGCAGTCTTGGCTGCTGCTGCGGGCGCAGCAGGTACTGCTGCAGGAGCTGCTGCAGCAAGCGGGAGGTCGCGCGGCTTCGGCTGCGGGGAGATGGCGGGGGAGCGAAGGGAGGAGGGTGTTTTGAGGCCGGAGGAGGGAGGGCTGAAAAGGAAATCGGGTAAGTTTCAGGCTCTATACAAGGACGTCATACTCTGCATTAGATCGATTTCGGATAAACTCCTAGGAATTATGGCAATTAAAAAATATCGCCTCGTTTTGGCTGTGTTTCACGAATGCTACTAATTGGTGGATGCCGACTAAGTATTAATTAGTAGGTACCTTGAGAAAACCAAATCAATAAATCATTACCGTAATCCCTTCTTGACGTCTCCTTTCGCGTCAGGAGCCTTAATGAAGCTTTTCGTCAGTGACGATGAAGGCGCTTTCAGGCCGGAGGTTGGCTAAATTGTTTGTTTTGTGATTCCAAAATCTAGTATTTTAGTTGTGTTTCAAAGATACTTCAACATGGTGTCAATCACCGCAGAAGTAATAGTCATCATTGGTGGTCGTAAAAATCAATAAATCAGCAACTCTAATACAAAAATCGACTAGCGCGCTAATTTCGTCAAAATTCGAGCGGGAATTCAAATATTTGAATTCGTCACTAAACGCACCTTGCCGATCTCCTTCTTCTGCCCCGCGGGCTCCTTCAACGACGTGGGCGGGGCGATGCGTGAGGTCGACCTGGAATCATGTTTTGAATTAATAACAATAACAATAACAACCAAAAATAACAATAACAACAACTAAAAATAACAATAACAATAACAATTGCTCACGGTGGTCTCGATGGTATCGACGCGTACGAGCCCGATACAATCGATGAAGCAGCTGAGGAGGGAGGGGCGAGCCTGGAGAGGAGATTACGTCATCAGTATGCAACCATAAACATGAGTCAACTCTTCATTCCGCAACACTATCGTCACTCTGACCGGTAAGAGAACACAACGAGTTTCAAGTGTGTTTCAATCGATCTTCTAAGTCATGATGAGGTGTTAGAGATCGATGGGTGCTCTCGATGTATCATAAAACATCAAATATTTACAGGTGTAAACTCACTTCGACGTGGGCCGACTCAGCCGCGAGGTGGGCGCGGGAGAGGCGGATGCGGATGGGGCGCGGATGCCGGAGGGAGGGAGCGGATGCGCAGCCGACGCGGACGACGCGACGGACGCGGACGGAGGAGCGGGCGAGGGCGGCGCCAGTGGCCCTGCAAGCAGCGTTGGATTAGATTCGAGTTTGGCCGCGAAAAAACAGTTGCGTTTTCTATACATTTCGTCAACTAGAAAAATATTGCTTGATTCTGCGAAAGTCTACGAAATGAAGAGACGACGGATATAATTTTGAACTCTTCGCGCAATTTTTGAAGGCAAGACAACGTGGATTATGACAGTTTCGCGCTGAGTTTTCACAATTTGCGATGATGTCTAGTAGGTTGGATAACGTGAGCTAAACTAGCTAGAAGGCTAAAGCGATAAATCTTCCGAGAGGTCCTACTAAGCGACTACTCGCTATCCTCCAGAGCACCACCAGTCTTTCTCTTGCTACTGCACTAGAGAAATGAGTCTCAGTCTCTTCATTTCACACACTCTCTCGCCTGTCTGACCGGTGAGAGCGTGTGCGAAATGCGCTGCTGTCCACTAAATTCTCCCCGGAGAATTACCGATCAGGCGGGAGGAAGAGTGACAGCGTGAGGGATGGCAGATACTAAGTGATGCGACAAACAATTGGAATATTCTGAGGACCAGAAGGGTGTTTGTCTTTCTACCAATCAGAAAATATCAGCACCTTCCTCTCATCACCAATACCCTGCTTCACAAATACCAGAATATGCTTATAAAATATTGTATGTTTTTTTTCGAGAGTGAAACGCCACCAGGATCAACCCCATTCAATCCATAGCCTTTACGATCTTAGATCTACGCACGAAATCGTATAGTTTAAAATTTTTCAATTCCCCGCACTTTTCCACCGTCAGTCGCAAGCATCTTCCCTTTCGCCCAATGCAGAATGACATTTTATTTTAAACGAGAAGAATCACACATCAAATCAAAATTACTTCCGAGCTACGTTCTTATGCTCATAGCGAGTCGCACGAAATTGCCTAGTTTCTCATCCACATGTTCGTATCAACTGTGTTACTTTCCTTTTACACCAAACAGTCCACCAACCTATTTGCCCCATCCGATCTCCAGTTTCATCCACAAATCAAGTTCGCTAACCTCATCAGCCTTGAACAGCTTCCAGCATACATCTCATGCTCAAACCACTAATGGGCTAAGTCCCGCTAGTTGATCTGTGGCCCCGCAATTTTCGAAAATTTTCTGTTACAATTAGGGGGCTCGAAAAACGTTTCGGACAACGAGGGATCTCCGCAAATTTTCGAACATTTATTCTTGGGGGCCCCCGCACTCAGATAACCAAGCGGGGATATAGCACAGCAGTGGCTCAAACCCAATGTATGTGGCCCTCCCCAAGTTTATGTTTCAATAACAGCTCATTATTTACTAACCTCATCGGCCTTGAACAGCTTGTAGTTGACGGCGATGTCGCACTTCTCGCGAGTGCCGATCGCGCACGTTGCCAGCGAGAGCGGCACTGCAATTTGAGTGAATATTGAACGTTTGGTGGACTTATCTTAGCACTCTCGTTTGTCAGAAAGCCCGAATAGGACTGTACATTGATATTTTCGACATGGGTGCCCGAACTTCTTAGTCTCTGTACTAACTCAGCGAATTTATTGATATTGGTTTGGTTGTCTTACCGAGAGGGGTAGCATTAAAGTCGCCAACCTCACCTCCCTTCATAAGATTCTAGATACACGAAACTGCCTGCAATCTTTTCTGCCTACCTTATTGTTGTGTCCTTGTCCGTGTGAATGTAAGCCGAAGCCGTTGACAGAAGTGATAAGCTTTATCTTGACGATTGGAGTCCGAATAATAATAGAACGA
>LS487827.1:0-55857 GCA_900490705.1 Pristionchus arcanus
AAAGCACATCAAAGAGGAACGATTACAGAGTGAGTATAATTATTTTTAATCGCATTATTTCAGTGGCACTTTTCAATAAGGCGGCCGAAGGCTATGCCCAAATTTTGAATTGTGCCACATGAATTTTGAATCTAAATTATCGATTGATCTCGGGGTTACGGTATCTAAATTCATAAATGCAGAGCTTCCTCTTCGCTCTTCCGTCCTCTGCGGGAGAGATGCTGCCCCGCTCCGAAAGCACATCACAGAGGAACGATTACAGAGTGAGTATAATTATTTTTAATCGCATTATTTCAGTGGCACTTTTCAATAGGGCGGCCGAAGGCTATGTCCAAATTTTGAATTGTGCCACATGAATTTGTGAAACTAGATTCTCGATGGTTCGCTGGAATACGGTATCTTCATTCATCCATTGCAGGGCCCTCCCGCTGATCTTCCCTTCTCTGCGACGAGCATTCTTCCTCGCTCGAATGAGATGACGAAGAAAGTTGAAAACAAAGTGAATAAAATCAAGCACAGTGAAGCAAAGTGAAGCCTATCATTGTATTGTATCATTTCAACTCGCTCGGCCTCCATTGTTAAAGATGTTTGTTCGGGGGAGTGTACACAGTGTATGGATGGAAGAGTCTGATGATTGGGAACTGAACTCGGATACTGTATGTGAGGAATTATCCTCTTGGCTCGAGCTATGGTCATAGGGAGCGGCATTTCACGGGGAACCCTTACACGTAATCTTAGAGCTGTTTGGATTATTGCCTCCATGGCTACCGTACTGGCTCCTTTCCGGGGGGTACTGTATCGAATTTCCCATGGAAGTACCGTAATCCTAGGTCTGGGTTGCTTATTGATTCTCCGTGGGGTAACAGTAGTCTTTCCTATCCCTGGGACGATATTTCGATTTTCTAGTGAGAGTACCTTGATCCCAGGCCTGTCTAGGATGATGATAGTTTGCCGGGCAAACTTTGCCCATTGGATGCCGTAGTCTTTCCTAGTTTTGGGGTGTAGCATCGATTTCCTGGCGGAGGTACCGTAATCATAGGGCAATTATTCATGATCTGCTGTATCATTACCCTTTCTGGGTGCCTACATTGATCCCCGTGATGATCTCTTTCCCATCTCTATCTGGGCTCTATCATACCCCTTTCTCTTTCTGGGCTACTCCATCGCTTCGATCGCTGGATACAATATCTCTTTCTGGGCTCCGCTCACATCTGGGTCCTTCCATCGATAAGAAGGACCAAGAGGTCAACGGAATTTCGTGTTAATTAGGGCCGTCAGGGTGAAGAATACATCTCTTCATTCTCTCTCATCGGTCATAGAAGCGAGAGAGCACGCGGAATGGAGAGACGGAATATTCTGACAGCCCTTGTGCTGATGTGTCGTGATAAGTGTGAACAGCCCCTGAAGAGATTCGCGAGGCGAGATAAAGATTGATGGGGGTGTTACATTCGGGCGAGTCTATGGATCTCTGGCTCTCTTCATTTCACATACTCTCTCGCTTCTCTGCCCTCCTGTGTCTCCTCGAACGATCACTCGCAGGCCAGACAAAACAAGATATTGTGAAGATTGAAGAGGCGAAGGGTTGGTGGAGAAATTGTTGATGGATCGAGAAAGAGAGATAGAGCATCGATTGTGATTCCTGAGAGGTGTTCTGTCTTTTTGTATCGTTACTATTCTCTGATAGTCTTTTTTCTAATTATTTTCTCCCAGTACAAAATAGATTCTTCATAAGTAGAATGTGCAATTAAAATCTTCTCTTTCATTGAATGGGATGAACGCTATTTCCACTCTTTTGGCGCAATTCACATTATCCAATGCTCTCACTTCACATTATGTCATTGTTGAAACACCATTCTACGCTGATTGATGTGGGAACCGCAATTGGAATTGCATGGGATAATCGCTTTTCCAAATCGGAAATCAAGCTCACTGATTCTCTTCATTGGTCTTTTACCATGATAAATAGTGCGGGAATATTTCGAATTAACGATGTTATTTGTCTTGCCTATCAATTTCTATTTCGGCCTCGTCATTTCACTTTTTCCCGGACAGATGCGCGAAATGAATAAACTCTCGTGCTGATGACTGATTTCGGATGACTCATTCCTCATTATATTCTTGAAGACGACAGATCATCCGCCCTTGTGATATTTCCGCCCCCATTCCGTTCAGAATGATAAGAATGATCAGTGAATGTGATCTGATAGTGTTCTGATTTTCCAATCCGTGCATTTGACCTTTCATTATTTCTATCATGAATCCCGGCCCTTCAAATCAGTAACTTCATCTTCTATTCGCAATATAAACGTTGAAAATATTCAGATTTTTTTCCATCCGAGGAGACACAGAATGTTGCCCAGCCTACTCTTCATATCATTGTTTTCCCTTGCAGCTTCGAAAGAGTGCCAGAAGAGGCTCCCGTCGGTATAATTCAGTTTCTGGTTGTTATTTACTTGAAAAACTTTACTTCTCGCCCGATTAAGATAGGTCACTGGAAATAAAGCGGCATGATTTGCCCAATTGAGATGCTCTTTTCCTGGACTGACCAAATGATAGATTACGCGAAGTAAAGGTATAAAAGGAAAAGGTCATCCCGTTAATCAAGGCACTTGCGTCCTGCGGGGGATCACTGCTAGGCCAGTGATTATGAGGCCAGTTCAGTCCGGAGGGCTTCATCTCTTTTTCACACTTTACCTAAAAAGGACCTAAAAAGTAAAAGTTACGCGAAGTAAAGTGAGAAAACACAAAGATTCAAGACAGACAAAACGAGGGGAAAACAATAAGTAAAATATTTAAAAAAAATAAAAAAATAGAAAATGAAGAGAGCTCTTCCCATTCCAGGTCTGCACTACTTGTTGCGCCCTCCTATACGACAATGACGACTGCGAGACTCAGAATCTGTTCCGGGTCAAATGGGATGCTGATGGGTTCCTGGGGGCGATTGTAAGACATTTTTATCTAACATTTTGTATCGTCAAAATGGCTATCTAGCAAGAGAAAAATTAGCGAAAATGATTAGACCCGTAATGGATACTATATTCCTATCAGTGAATAAGTTTTAGGAGTCCATTCTGTTTCATTCCAGTGGGAGCAGCAACCGCGTGTAGCCGAGGTCTATCCCGGATGTCTCCTGACGCTGTGGGAGATGAGGAATCAGACCGGTGAGGGCAGAGTAGTTTAATACTTTTCGACGACAATGATCACCATGTTCTCTTTGTAGAAAAAACATTGACAAACGATGACAAACACAAACATGAAACATTGACAAACATTGACAAACATGAAACGATCAGCGGGTTAATGTGGATTGAAGATTTTTTAGAAAGTGCTGTTCGATTGCAGGCCAGAATCGCGCTCTCGGCCTGGACGGCGTCAACGTGCATTATCTCGAGAGGTGGGTAACAAGATGATCCTTATTTTACTTATTTATTTACCAGCCGAAGTTCAACCCTGCCAGCCGATCGCCCCCGCCTTCGGCGGGGTCTGATCGGCTGGCAGGGTTGAACTTCACCGCTGCGCATTTCGCTACTCATTTGTTTCGACATGTTTCGACGTGTTTACAATATCGTGACCTCGCGATTTGTTTACAGTTTCGTAACCTGTTTACGTGAATTTCGCAATAGTGGACAAACATACATCGGGAGGCATCTCTCCTTTATTAAGGAGTATGATTGAATATATTTTTGTTTCCAATTATTATTTTTACAGACGAACACTCTGCGTCGATACCAAGAAGCTTATTAGGATACATGAAGAATTCGCCTTACCTAGTGTGTGCGAAAAATGAAGAGATGGTTCTTAACAGTTCTTCTCTTGAAGGTACGCCTTCGACCGTCGTGCCTCATCACTTACCTGCAAGTGCACATCTGCAGCCGGCAGAAGGCCGACAACGACAGTGAAACCGGAGGAGACGGAGAAGGAGAAAGGTGATCAGGGTGAGAATCGATCGGATTAGGTTACGGTAGTTTGCTGAAAGGTACGGTATGAATATGATAGTGTGGTGAGGGGTACGGTACTTCGCGAATTGACTGACAATAATGGTGAAGTTGAAGGAGTACGGTAGTTTGGGGGGTGTACGTTAGGACATTGGATATATTTTTATTACTCAGAGGGATACAATAGATTATTGGTTTGTTGTTACGGCAGCAATAGACCAGGACTACGGTGAGAGCAAAATAGCGGAACCTCGCCACTTTCAGTACCCGCAATATCCGACAATGACGACGTCGCCTCTGTTGATGTGCCCGTGCCAAACGAAGGTGGTCAAGGTATTATTTTCTTCCATTTTGTATCGCTTCTTACTAACAATGAGTTTATGATGCCTGAATCAAGATGGAACCGCATGCAGTATTCTCCAAACTTGACACTCAGTGTATCCCAAGGACGAATCAGTCCAGAGTGCTTTCAGGCGATGAGGAATCCGGGTACGGCAGTGAACCTGAAGAACATCTCGAGGAGGTGAAGTCACTGGAGGACATGGGGGAGGAGGAGAAGAAGGAGGAAACGGGGGAGAAGGAGGGATTGGAGAGGAAGGATTCGAATGAGGATCAGGTTAGTATTACCACTGTTAGGGACCACAAGGTAGATAGCCGATTTATCACAGTGGGGTCGAAAAAGTGTTCAAACTGTCCCTCGTGGTCCCAATTACTACATACTTTTTGCCGTTTGTCAATATCTTGACGCTGAGCTGCGCTAGAGCTCGAAAAGCACGCGCGAAACGCACTGGGGAAGAGGGGAGAAAGACGGGTCGAGAGGGAAGGGGGCGGAGCCTAATTTGCGTGTGTCTGTCTCCCTCCCCCCGCCCTCTCGCTCGCCTCTCCCCGCTCATCTTCGAGGAGAGTGCACAAAATCAGGAAAATTGCTAAAATTCTAATTTTTGCTCTAAAATTCCTAAAATATTCGACTTAATCACTTTGTCAAGGTGCATCAGGATCGGAACACTAGAACCCCCCTAAACGCTGTTTTTCCAACCTTACTTATCGATTTTGACCAACTTATCGTAGCCCGATCATGATGCACCTTGGGATTCTTGTGAAGATGGCTGATAGCTATCGAAAGCACTTTAGATTGTTTAATTTGGTTGCGTATTCGATTTGTGCACTCTTCGCGCAGGTTTTGGTGCGATTCCTTTCCCCTCAAAGGGGGCGGAGCCTGCGGTCTCTAACCACTGTTTCGCTGTTCTCATTAGGTTGACGAATAATTCTTCTTGATAGCCCTAGTCATGATCGTTACTTGATCAGTTAGTGGGCTTCCGATGGAGACTTGATTTTTGTTTTATCAATAGAGATTCTTCATTTTTTACTGATATCTAAATTTTCAGAAAGACAGCCATGAGAAGAGCGACACCGAAGATTCCTCGGAAGAGCAGTCGGTCTCCCCCTCGGCTACCGTACCCTCGGAGCAGTCTATCGGGGCAGATCAGGGGTTGGATACAGCACCCCTGACATCGGAGATATCCATTCCATCGTTGGACGGACCGATTGTTGACCTGACTATGACTCCTCCTATAAGTGAAATTCCGTTGACGATTGAGAGGATTATTGCACCGAAGAAGAAGAGTAATGAAACGTTGTAGTAGTGATACCATGTTGGAGAAATGGTAGCACGAAATTTACTAATTAAAAATAATGGATAAATGAATAAGACACTTATTGATTCTATAACTGCAGCACAAAATTCATTGAAAAATAAAGAATAATGATTATATAAAGATACGAAATGACAATGACTCCTCCAATAACAAGTGAAAGTGAAATTCATAAGTGAACGACGATAGAGAGGATTATTGCACCGAAGAAGAAGAAGAGTAATGATACGTTGTAGTAAATTCATTGTCTGGCACTGTTAATTTGAATAAAAATGTAAAATAGATACGCTTATTGATCCTTGAAAGATAGTAGTGGTGTTTGAAAAAGGAACGCTTACAATTGAATGACATTTATTCTTAAATTTTAGAAATCAGCACGAAAAAAGTTCATAAAGTAAGGACATTCCTTTATCGTCATAAATAATCAAGCATTCAACTGAGAGCCCCTACCTTCTCGATATTCTTTACAGTTGAGAACTTACTCACTTCATTCCTCATCACATGAGCGTACACTGTTGAAACTTGCCTGACTCACATCTCTGACTGTGTCACCCGTCCATTGACGTTGACGTTTTTGTTTGCGTTCCGGTGTTTTCACAGTGAACTATCTCATATTGTTTCTGCTGAATCAGGCAAAATGAAGCGAAAGGAGAATAATCATAGAGAAAAGGATCATATGATCATGAGAGGGCATGCAATCAGACGTTGTCATTTATCTCTTTCATCACCGGGGATAAATCGCAGAATCGAGGAGGATGGAGGAGAGATGTCCTGATAAGTTTCATTCAGGTGTACCCCATTCTCATGCAATGTTTCACCTTCAAGGAGAATTTTATTGTGGAAAGGCTCATATATGATCAAGTGAGAGGGCATCCCAGACCCCAGGCGAGAGATAAGGCAAAGTGAAGAGACATTGCAGACCCCGTTATCTCTTTTATTGCACTGCACTTGTCAGGTGGAAAGCGAGGACAAAGAGGCATCTGAGGAAGAATGGATAATTTCTCTTAATTCTCTCTAATGTCTTCGAAAAGCACGCGCTATGATTCATGAGAGGCCGATCACATGCAATGAGGTTGCTGATTTGTATTGCCAGGATGGTTGAAGAATTTATTCATCTTAGAGTTCGTGGTTGTCAGTATTCCAAAGAAGTTGTGCGAGGAAAAAAATTTCCCTTCGTCGTAGCATAAATTTAGATCGTCGACCACTAACTTGTTAGAGCAGCTGGAAATCGCTTCACACACCTGCATTCAGTTTTACTAGCATTCGCGTTTATTTTTCATGGATATTTTGATATTGCGTTTTTTTGCATATATTCTAACCCAGTCAACCTCCCTTCTGCTTTCACGCTTTTTGAATTTTTGTCGAATATTTCATATTTTCTAGGTCCCTGACCCTTCCTTTTTGCTGCCACGTTCACTCTTGCTTTCCTTATCACTGCTTTCGCAAAGACATTGAGGGTTTGTCACTGACGTGGTAGTTTCCGTCCCTTGAAGGTGGACTCTCCTCACTTTCCATGCTCTCTCGTCTCTCTGACCGCTGAGAGAGCGAGGGAAATGAAGAGACCGATGAGAGAGCAGGCAATATCTAGAGAGTCATGACCCTTTGCAGTCTAATCAGTTCTTGGCCGACGAATCTATGAACATTTGTGCCAGCTGATCACTTTGTTATCAGTTCTCAGCAATATTTTATGTTTAGTGTTGCTAAATTGAAGAATGCGCCTCTTCATTTCACGTGGCTCTTCTTTCTGTTGTTATTATCTTTCCGTGAATCTGTCATTTTCTTTTCGGTGCGTCTCTTCAAATTGGCTTCCGTTAGAAAGATGATTGCATTTTCAGACGGTCGTGAATTGTCGAAGCCGGGATTTGCATTGAAGAGCCGTAGCTGCACACTAGCAATTAGGCTTGGATAGGTAAGGCAACTAAGATATCGAATAGCTCTCATTGTGAAGAATCCTTCTCATCAGTCAGAGTGAAGGGAGAGTCGAGGGGAGTGAAGAGACGGATTCTGCATTCTCCTAATAACACCGCAATCGCACGCTTGAATGAGTTACCGAGCCTAATCAATTTCGCGCTCTCGCGCTTTCTAGTAGAAGACAGCGTGAGAAAGGCTAATAATATTCGTCTCTTCATTCCCCTCGGCTCTCTCTGAGGCCAGAGTAGCGAGATAAAGTGGTAAATGAAGAGACTATTTACGTTATTTTGAAGGCTAGCAAGCAAATAGGTTGGTGTAGCGAGCGATAGAAAGCAAGAAGGCGAAGAAGAAAGGAGAGAACTGGTTACAGCTGAGTCAATTCAGAAGCGATGTGAGCAGAGGGAGGAGAGCACGGACAGTTAGAGACAAGGCGAGAGAGTGTGCGGAAGTGAGAGAGCGGCAGAGAAGCAGGGGGAGAGATGTATGGCTCTACATCAAAGTGCGACGTTGACGACGCTGAAGGCACGGACGTCAACGGCAATTCCATGTTCTCCAGGTAATTGACGGTCCTGCTAAATGCCGGTTTTCCTAAATGCCGGATCGGCTAAAAGCCGGTTTTGGTAGGCTAAATCCCGGCTCTGCTAAATTGCAGATTCGTCTTTGGCAAGAGACGCGCGCGATATCGAAGATTGCACTGGGAAGACGAAGAGACGGGCCTGCTGGACAATATTGAGGTTGGTGATCTTTGATCTTTGCGATTCTTCTCCGCTCCTGGAATTGTAAACTGAAGTCAAGTACAGAATACGCTTCGTTCCGTAATCCTTGCATCAGATTTTTTTACATCAGAAATCCTGCTTTTATCTATGTCCGTCAAAATTCTTTCAAGTGTACTTTTTCTTCCGTTCCTTTTCTTTCATTTCGAGTAGGCTTGCCCATGTAAGGTAATACGCTCTTTCTGGGCGAGATAGTGCGCAGAATTGAGAGAGGGAAGACATGCAGAGCTGAAACATCCGAGAAGGCCTAGACATGCATGCAAAGGGCGGATAGAGAAAACTCTCTCCATTTCACACGCTCTCTCGCCGGTCAGTGAGAGTACGAAATAGCCAAAGACGGCTGGCAATTCCGGAGGGAGAAACGTTTAATGGACAATGACTGAGAGAGACAAAATGGCATGAAGAGACTCAGAGCTTGGGTTGAACTCATGGACTTTTGGTCGGGATTGGGACTCGGCTATCCTATTCTGGCATGTTCTATCGTTTCTCTGACCAGTGAAAGAGGACGAGGAATGAAGAGACGGGTTCTTCACTATTATAACCCTAGTAGTGACCTTATGAATTTGTGGTCGGGATTCCGCTCTCCTATTTTTCTATCATTTCTCTGGGAAAAGAAGGAACGGATTGAGAGGGACTTCTTCATTCCCTATCTCGACTATAGCCGCATTCTCAATCGAATTCGGAAAGAGAAAGAGTCTGTGAGATTCAGAAAAAGTCCAAATCGAGAATTCGACTGCATTTCCGCTCTTTTTTGCACTACATCGTCATCAGAATGACATCTATCGCATTATTCGAGGTAGTGCGTGGTAAATGGGGAAAGTGATTGGAGAGTAGGTTAGAGAGAACGAGAGACCATGCGAAATGGAGAGAGTCAGAGAAAGGAGGGCGATTGCATAAACTATCACTTGCGTAAGCTCTCTTGATTCTCCCAATCCATCGATTTGTGCATCATTGCTTCCGTCATTCCTCCTTTGTTCTTCCTCCGTTTTTGTCCTCGGCGCAAAAATGACCAAAATGTGCGACGGAGGGGCGGCTTATCAGCGCAATGCTGAGGCCAGCCCGATAAGAAAGTCACCACCCTCCCCGAGCGAGCCCAAGGTAAGGCTAAAATTTTTGTTTTGCTATAAATATAATAAATTTTGCGTAATTTACGCTGTTTTTGACTAAAAACAAAATTGAAAAATAAAGTGTGTGACGCACCGAATAGGAGTTGACACGAAAATCTCAAATTTGGGCCAAATTACGGTAGTCTCGAAACCCAAATCTTCCTTCACGATGTTTACGTGCAAGTTTGCTTGTTTTACCGATTGTTTTGACATTTTGTATTTATATTTTTATAAATGCAAGCCTTCCAGATGGTGGGCCGGTCCCGCTCGAGCAACAACTCGCGGTCGCACACACCGCCGATGCGAGAACCGTGAGTGTTCTTCTCGATTTCCGGTGATTCACCCCCGGTTTCCCGATTTTGGAGCTAAATGAAGTGCGAATCGATTTTAAATAGGCTTTCTCGGTCGAATTATCTTGCGTCATGCGCCCTTTTCGCGCTTCCTGCTGTGCCATTGTTCGCTAGCGAGTGTAGTAACAAGTTGAACTCGGTCGCTACTTTCTTTTGCTTCTTCTTGCGCGCTTTCCCCCTCGAGCTACATGGGAGCTTACGCGAGGTGAGAAGAAACGCGTTTGTTTATGCAAATCCCATTTCCCGATGAGTCACTATCTAGCACAAAGGATCACTTGGCGTTTTCTGTTTTTGCGTTTAGTGCTTCGTACTTTCTCATTGCAAGAAGGGAGAGATGTTACGGCCTGTTGTCTTAGAGACGTCGATAACATCACCTATAGGTATCTAAGACCATCCATCTTACAATTAGCATTTAGGTATCGTCAGTAAACCAAAATAGAACTCGACACTCGTGTGCAATATTGATCAATTTCTAAAAGCTCACGGGTGCTTGACGCCCTTTCATATTAGAGGGATGGAAAGCATGTGACAGTCATACCTCGCACTGGGCGTGTGACCTAAGTATCCATCCTTAAATTTTAAATGACCTAAATTTAACTTCAGGATGACGAACTTTGACGAGTTGTTCGAGCAAATGCAGGATAGCGACAGGGAAGTGGGAGATCGACTGAGGAGACATCTCCAGTTCTTCTTCATGAACCCGATGGAGAAGTGGAGTGTGAGTTATCGGCATTTATTTTTCGAAAAATAAAGAAAAATTGAGACGTTGTCAATAGGCTTCTTTATCTTTGGGTCAAATCAAATTTCGATCCAATTTTACACCCAAAAAGAGCTATATTGCTGATTTTAAATCGAATTATGAAGGTGCGTCATCAATTCCCGTGGAAGCTCGTGCTACAAGTGCTCAAGATCGTATTCGTCACTGCTCAGCTGGTAATTTATCTAAATATTTACTTAATTCAATGCCAACAATTGCACCGGAAATAGTGTGAGAAACACTGTAAAACTAAATATTGATGAAGTCTCATCAGTTTGTTGATGGTGTTAGCATAATTTTAATCCTTGATTATACTGTGCATTGTATTGATGATATTTGCTGTTCCGTGCTCTCGAAATTTACTTAAATTTTGATGAAATCTACCCGTATTTACAAGATCTTGCATTTGGCTTTTGAACGCTATAATTTTAATTATTAAAATAATAACTACAGGTGCTTTTCGCGGAGCTGCGCATGTCGCACGTGGACTTCATGGAGGACACGACGGTCGTGATGCGACACAAGTTCCTCAAGGTAAGGGATTATGGCCAACTAACTATATTATTTTAACCTGACTGTAACCGAAATCAACGGCACTATTAATATTCGTGATACGTGTCGTGATATGACTCAAGTTCTTCAAGGTACGATAGTATCGCAAACTTCATTGTTTATTGTCCGCTTAATGAGACCAATATCAACGATGCTGTTTCACACGGTGTATCTTGGTTTGGTGAAACACAAATCGTTCTCGGCAATTCTCGACTCTATTCGCTCTTGGGAATGTGTAGTATCAACAATGTGGTAAAATGTGGTTGTGTGTATACGTCCTAATCCTGTGTTGTTATTTGTGACGAAGTCGCGTTTTTCGAAAATAATAATGCAAATGTCAGAACTGGGACGATGATCGGGACGCGCTTCAGTATCCGCCGTCCGAGGGTCGATACTCAGTCTACGATGGGAAGGGCATCTTCGAGCATCTAGCCTTTATTGTTGATGCGGTATGTTGGACATTGATTGATTGTAGCTACGAATCTCGGCGAGAGAACCATAGAACCTACAATTTAAAAAAATCGCGGAAGAGAAAGCGGAATTTCTGAATACGATTCAAGTTCATGTTTCATTGTTCCTACTAAGGTTCTATGGTTCCGCAGCAATGATTTCTGTACTGTTCCCTATTAAATATATGACTATACATTCGTCAACAGTCATTAATCGTTTCAATAATACCATTCAACTTTGTGCTGCAGTATTGCTACTAGGCATGGGCTTCCCGTTCTCTAACAATGATTCCTCCACTGCTTCATGTTCAATTTACACTATACGGTCCGCAACGTTCATTCTTTTGTTAATAATTTCTTATAATTGCAGTACTACTCACTCCAATCGGAGTCGTTCGCCTCCTTCTCGTACGATCTCACACGCGGAAACTCGAAGAGGTGAGGATTTTTATTTATGGCGGAAGTGAAACGCAAATGGAACTGGGCAACTAATCTCTTCCATTTGTCTCTTGTCACGGTTTATGAATGCAAAAGATGTGAGAAACTACATGAATTTTTTTTTGACTAGATAGGCAAACAGTAAAGGCAGTTGGATGTTTTTCATTAATCGATAAATCAATAAATCGATACTGTAGGTACGCGCGGGACACGAACGCGAGTCTGACGGCGAACGTCGCCTTCGACAAGATACCGTACATGGAGGTGAGTGTGGTGAAGGGGGTTGGGGTACGGTAGGATGCATCCAGTGAGAGACTCGTGTGAGGAACTGTAGATCATAATTGTGAATATATCTGATGTCACCTCTGAAATAGGCTGATTTTTTATGTACAAGAAATGTCGGAACTTCTTCGGTTTTTGGCCCAGGCAGCAACCGCTCATAATGTGGAGGGGGTGGTGAATGAGAATGGTAGGGATGGAATACTCTGCGAGAAAAGTCTGGGCCAAAAACCGAAGAAGTGCCGAAATGTCTTCTTGATTGGACCGTGATTGATTCTATAATCTATGCATAGTGATTGAGGCAAGAAAGTGGCAGGTTGCAAATTAAACTTTGGTGATATTTTTTTAATGCGAATGGTTTTTCAGGCCTGCCTCGACCGCATCGCGAACGTCTCCGTGTACAACAACACGTACGAGTTCGACATCAACGATGTCTACGGTGAGATTTAAAAAACCGGCTTTATATATTTTTTTATGAAAGCGACAGTATTGAACTTCTTCGATTCTATTATACATTTTTGTTATCAACTGTTTATGTTGTACAAACGGATTTACAAATAAAATGTATCTTACACAAATTAGGTGTTAAGAACATGATAGCTGATTCAGATTTTAAATTTTAAATATTGTAAAATTGGTTACATTTACAGAGTGCACGTCACTGAACTTCACAAAAGAGGAGGTTGACGCGATCCGAGAAAACGACACGAATATTATCGACATACTGGCGGTGAGCGATCGATATGTGGAGAGTACGGTAGCTGGAAAACAAAATATTTTTCAGAAGGGGTGCCTAAGCGGCAGCGAACTTCCTCCAAACTCATTGTATCATTGTCATTCGTTCCAAAATACGTTCTTTCACTCCTATTAGACTCCAAAATTGGCGAGGCGATGGGTTTTGCAAAAGTAGGGAAACTACGGTGAATCGGATGATCATTAATCTTTGATCTCTGCAGCGTCGCAAAATCACATTCCACGCAGAGGACGCGCTACGTATATCGAAGGCCACGATCAAGATGCGGTTGAGGTGAGTAGAAAACAGAAAAAAGAAGGAAAATTGAACTTTTTGTATGATAACATGCAGGCAAAAGGGCTGAAGTTGGTAAAAATGAGTTAATTAGATATTTTAATATATATTCTTATATACTTACTGCAGGACGATCCACTTCTCGCCGGTGACGTCCGACCAGCGGCCCGAGTGCTATCTGATAAAGGTAGGCAGTGTTTAGCAGAGTGAAACGCGACACTGCTGATTTTGTATCAGCATTATGTTTTGACGATAGTGCTTGCAAGTAGCATTCAAAGAACCGATAAGGTGATGTGTTAAGAAGGTTCTCTCAACCAAATCGTGGATTCTTGAAACTTAAATGAATATAGTACAAGCGAAACATGAATTTGTTGGGGAAGGGGGTTGAGCGAAAACATGTTTGGTTTTACTTCTGGACTTTTAGTAAAAGGAGTCCTGGGAATGCAACGATTTGCGGAGCGGAACATAACAGCCCAGCAGAGACTGATCTAAAAATCACGAAATGATTGTTAAGATTGCATAGCTGGAACAAATCGCTACTTTTTGTTTCTTCGATGAATGTAGTACATGCGAAACATGAATTCGGTGGGGGTGTTTGAATATCAATTACTGCATTACACTACTATGAAAAATCATGTATGTTCTTCGAAAAAGACACCTGAAAGGGTTTACAGAATTCAGAGCCATCTACAGCTCACCAATCATTAACTTTCATAATTAATCTTCCCGTTTCCAGCTGTCCGTCGTCTTTGACAACTCGCACCACACGGGTCAGGTGCACGTCTACATCAACAACGTGATCTCGTACGTGAATGAGTGCAATGGAAGGGTGATCAAGGGTGAGTTATACACATCTGTGAAGGGGGAATTTACCAGGGAGATATGAAATGCGGAGAAGAGGTAGGTAAAACATGTTATGGGGAGTTAAATATTTTACGTGAATAAGTGCAATGGAAGGGTGATCAAGGGTGAGTATTGCACTTGAATCAATCAGAGGTGGTATGGTTTGCAAAGTAGGAGTTCTCGTAGGTAAAACATGATATGGTGCGATAGATTCAAAAAGGGTGCAAATACATATGACGACGCTCCATTTTTTTCCAAATTTTTTTAAACATTTTTTAGAACGTCTCACCGATCGCGTAACATTAAAGCCGCTTTGCGCAAGGTCTTGAAATTTCATGATGCACAAAAGCTCCTAGTGACCTGAAACTTCATAGTAGGAGGGAACGCCAAAACATCATTTTCTTTTCAAAGTAATAATAAATAAACAATATCAATAATAATAATAATAATAATAATAATAATAATAATAATTGGCAGGCGACACGATCGCATGGGACACGATCATCATGGGCATCCTCGACATTTGCGTGCTGCTCCTGTCGGTGAGTAGTCTCTCGAATTGACCTGCTCTTCTGATCGACGAGAGCGGAGGGGAATTGAAACACAGAAGCCCCTGCTTCTAAATTTTCGTTTTTTTTTCTTTTTCATTTCGTATGTACGCTCAAAGGCGCCAAAAAATGAACAAACGAATGAGTACGATAACTGAGAAGAGGTCCGGGCCAATTTTGTCAAGTTAATGCCATCGCTATCCAATCTCTGCAGGTCGCCTCGTTCGTGCTGTGCCTGCGCGCGCTCATCAAGGCGCATCTGCTCAAGAGCGTGAGTTTAATTTAATATTAATTATTAAAATTAATAATTTAGTTAATTAACTATATTTATTAATTACAGCGCGCCGAGGAGTTCTTCGAGCAGGCGCTAAAGATGAAGTTGTCAGTGTCGGATAAGCTGGACTTCCTCAATCTGTGGTGGGCTGTTTATTCCGGGTTTTATTTATTAAGTTTTTTTTACCCATGCATTGAATGCTAAAATTATAAAACGGATAGGTGTCTTGGATGTGTAGTGACAGTGAAACATTGATGACCTTGTCTTAATGTTGTTATTAAAATTATATTTTTTTATGTAGCTGACGCTGTCAGAAAATCAGGTACGGTTTGCTGTTGATGTGTATGTTATGGAGATGAAACACAATGCTTACTTGCTTATAATTGTTTTTGTAATTCTGATATTGCAGGTACGTGATGATCGTGGTAAACGATACGTGCCTGGTGATCGGAACGATCGCGAAGATATCGATCGAGTTCAGGGTACGGTAGCTTCTTCATTTTGGGTTACGGTAGCCTTATTTTGAGTTCATTTGGTATATTTTCTCGATATCATGGCGGAATTGCGAAAAGGACTGGCAACAAGGTTCTGTAGGTGCAATTAAGCATAGTTTGTTTATCGTTAGACGCGATTTGTGTTTGTGCAACACCCGTTGTTTTCTGCCTTCGTGCTTGGTACAAGAGCCGAGGGTGTTTAGCATTTTCGATTCTGTCATCATGCCTTTGCGTATCAATTAAATATATCTTAATTATATAATTAAGGACTTCGACTCGGACCTGTTCACGCTGACGGGCATTCTCCTCGGCACGGGCGCCCTGCTGGTGTACGTGGGCGTGCTGCGGTACTTTGGCTTCTTCAGCCAGTATAATGTGAGTTAGGGATTCCTGGCCAATTCCAATACCCAATTAATTGACGTTGCGGCCGCTCACATCCTCGGAAAATGAGAAATAAAAGTCAATTAATTGGTCAACCCAATACCAATTACCCAATTAATTGGTATTGTCTTCAAATATTGGGTATTGGATTGACATCACTAATGTGAGTGGATTAGCCAATTATCTAGAGAAAATATTGATAATCGGGTCGAAGTGGAACCAGTTCGCGCGTTATCAGTTCCCTAATAAAAATTGGAGTGCTAATTCCTGGGAAAAAATATAAAATGTGATCTTTGGTTTCACCGCCAATACAAGACTAGGTGAGCTATTCAGTAGTGATTCGTATCCGATTCACTTCATAAATATAATAACAATCATTAACATCGCTGCTGGCCATACTTGGTTTAGGAATGGAAGGAGAGAGATTGCCGCAAACATACATTGTTGAAAGTATTTGAAATGCGATCTTGGGTTTCATCGTCAATACAAGATAATGTGAGCTATCAAACTATGATCACATTGGACATCGGCGAAGAAAAATTTAATCACTGCAGGCCACACTGTGGTTTCAATTCAAGACATTGCGATCTAATCCTCAGTGATCTCGGTCCCGTGTATTTGATAGATATAAATTTAACCGTCGGTGCAGGCCACATTTTGATTTCACTGTCTGTACAAGACGTTGCGAGCTATTCATCAGTGATCGTGTTCGGAGGCTTTCGATATATAAATAACAACTACCTGCAGGTGCTCATTCTGACGATGAAGAAGGCCATCCCGTCCATTCTCCGGTTCCTCGGATGCGCATCCGTCTTGTATGCCGGCTTCCTAATCGCCGGCTGGGTGATCATCGGACCGTACTCGATGAAGGTGAGCGGAACGATTTATTCGTTAGAAGTTGGTTCGACCAGGTTCAGTTATTTATTATAAGTCATTGTTGCCTCAAAATCATGTATTTTGATAACCAGGTGCATCAGTGCAGCACTTGATCTTTATTAGTCCTTGTAGCCGCTGTAGTGTCGATAGTTGTGGCTTTGCGCTTCCAAATAATTTTGAACACTTCGGCTCCGGATTTTACGAGTTGAACAATTTCCAAATACCGTATCCATTTCCCAGTTCCGCTCGCTGACGTCATCGTCGGAGGCGCTGTTCTCACTGCTCAACGGAGACGACATGTTCGCCACCTTCTACACCATCAACGACTCGAATACCGTAATCAAGGTACGGTATCACCCCTCTCGATTTTCCAATCGAGCACTGACTAATTACATAGTTTGAAGCCTTTCAATTAGAGCCATTGTTTTGCGATGTTTAGTCCCCGAAGCGAAAACGGGGAGTTGTTGTTATGGTTTTTCACCATTGGTTTTGGTTGTGCGTCACCCCGTGCGCACGTACCTTTGACGCAGTCGGGGGATTATATAAAAGGATGATAAAGAGGGACGTCAGCGAGATTACCTGACTTACGCATAGATAATGGTTTTGCAATGATATTTGGGGGGATGGACCAGTCATAGGATTATTGGAATTGCACATTTGGGACGCAGTAACCATAGTAATGAAACAGCAACTAAGCTGGGCACAATTACACATACAATTCGTGGCATTTGATTAGCAAGATACTATAATGAAGCATATCAGAAATAGAGGAGTCTCGAACAGTTGTGGTGCCTCTGGAAGATGATGATGCAAGTAATAACCAAGTGGAGCAAGTAATAACCAAGTTACTCAAAGTTATCAAGTTACTCAAACGGGTTTTTTTGTCATGAGCTTTTCGAAAAATGACTTTTTGAGCGCCGCCAATACAATACATAGCGCGAAGCTGTATTGCATTGGAGGCGTCTCAAATAGTAGACCTGTCTGTGACAGATGTATTGCTAATTGGGCAAGAAACCACCAGTTAACAGGAATGGCTGCACATGGAGTATGTTTTGGGTAAATTAGGCTACGGCATCTCATAAGCCCCTATCTAGTGTGAAACACATACCAAGGCATATCCTCTTGATACTTGCATTGTGCTACAGTATCCCACACTACCGTATGCTATCAAGTTTACCGTATACTTACAGTAATCCTTTCCCTTCCTGCAGGTCTTCGGGTGCGCGTACATCTACATCTTCGTCTCGCTCTTCATCTACGTCGTCCTCTCCCTCTTCATCGCCATCATCATGGACGCGTATGAGGTGGTGAAGGTGAGCAGCATTTTAGCGTTCCGCGAGTATTATTTCGTTCCGATCGTATACTAGAGTAATGTGCGTATAGAAGGAATCAAATCATTATTGAACTTGCCAAACCGAAATGGTTATACATTTCAAGAAACGCAAAGCGGCCAGGTGGCAAAATGTACAATTGAGTATGCCCATAACTCACTGGTTCTGTCTTCCACATATTTTATAAGCACTCAAAATATCTATTTCCATTCTCAGGACCGATACTCGGAGGGCCTGACGATGGAGCGGTCGATGCTCAAGGACTTTGTGCAGGTAATTAAATCATTTATTAATGTATTTTTATTATAAAATAACTCCTTGGTCTCCAACAGCCTTTGTTTGCTATCTTTGGCGATAGAAACTAGAAAAGTATGAATTCTGAATGGTAGTATATGCTGAACACGAGGGCAGAAGTTACTCGCACTTGCGAGTGACTTGAGCCATCGTGTTAGAGTTGGGAACAACTAGGAGACTTGAACTAGTAGTGAAACATGAAGGTTGAAAGTCGGATCTTCCAATATTGTAAATCGCTTTGGTGCGTTGTGTTAGCTAAATGTTTGTATATAATTCGTTGCACTGGCTACCCAACTGATCTTCCTTACATTTAGTAGATATTAGAAATGTATCGGCAATGTTGGAACACGATGGCAGAAGCTACTCACACTTGCGAGTAACTTGAGCCATCGTGTCGACTTTGTGGGCAGAACCGGGACACTTGTAACAGCGGTGAAGCATGGATGCGAAAAGTGGAATCTTGCAAAAATGACATTGAAAATGGAGCGCACTGCTCTGCTAGTCTTTCTTGCATTTAGCAAGTTGTTAAATTGTATTTATTTTGATCATTAAAATATTTATTAAAATATCAGACCTGCCCCCTGCCGGAGCAGCTGAACTCTCCCTCCACGAGAGCCGCCTACTCGCCCTCGAACCTGCTCAACCTCGGTCGGTGAGTGCGCGACCCGATGCCTCTCTCGATGCGGCCGGCTGTTGGACTGATTGATCTTTGATCTTTGATCTTTGATCTTTGGACTGATAAGAGTGCGATAACAGTGATGTTTTGGAGTGAGATAGTATACTTTATTAGTCGAATGAACAGCCCCAGCCACAGAATGCAGAGAGGTGCGGCTAGCGCAGCCCCTTTTTTGTTATCAGATTTATTCGTGTAGATTATCTATGTGTGTTCGCTGTAGTGGTGTTGGTGATGGTGCAGTGTCGATAGGCAGTTGAGTTGCAAGCACTAATTCCCGATTTTCGCAGCTAACTAATCTTTTCATTTCATTGCAACGTTAGATTTTTGGAAGGGGAAATCTCAATTGATACTCACTAGTCCAGCATTAACCAGTCTAACAGCCGGCTTTTCGTTTTCTAATTTACCTATTAACAAATTAATCCTTCTTTTCCTGCATCAGGTCAATGAGGTTCAGGACGAGGTTCGATTTTAACTTTGTTCTTTTTGTTTTGATTTATTGGGATCTAAGTTCACTGGGAAAATACTGACAACTATTTAAACACTTCCACCCTGTTTATTCTTTCCTGTTCATGGTTGTACAATCGGTGTCAAGCCGTGCACAAGCTTTCCCCCGCTTTATCGCTTCCAAAAAATCGCACTCTCGAGATTGAAGTTCGATCCGCAAGTTTTTGGTTTCACCAACTTTATAAGCTGAAGTTGGCGGCTCTCCGACAATAACAACCGACATTGGTTTCAATTAGGATAAACGTCAATCTCGAGCTTATTTATCTCGCTTTGCTTCAATGTTGATAAATCGGTCCGCATTCCTCAATTGCTCTGCGAGCGGCGAGTGGCCGTTCAACAAGATGAAAGTTGAGGGCCGATTTAGCCAACCTGAAACCATGCCATGCACTTGTGTTGTTCTGTCTATATTCCCTCCACCCATCTCGCAAGTTCTCCCTTTTCAAGGCGCTAGGTCGGACTATGAACTATATTTACCAACAGCTCAATTCTCTCAAAAGTGCTCGTCCGACCTAGGGCCCCTTTTCCAATCGATAATTGCTCTATCGAATAACCGCAACGCAACGCTCTCCTTTTTGCAGCAGCTGGGAGCGACTCGAGTAACAGCGTGCGCACGCTGCGCTTCCTCGATCGGCTGCGCGACCGCATCCTGCGCGCCACGACGGGACGCGGCGGCGGCGCGAGCAGGCACGACGATTCTTCCCAAATTACACCATGGTGTGGTGCACACCACACCACGAGTAGGGCAAAATAACTGTCACTTGAGTTGAGCTACCTCATGTTTTCGCAAGTTTGCAAGACAACGCAAGAAATAACGCTCGAAAACAAGTGATAAAAGTGTTTTGGAAGTTGATCTTTGATCTGTGGAGGCTAATCCAAGATGTTTAGGTTTGCCTCTTTCACGAACCCGCTAGACGACTCGGTGCCCCCGACGCCGGCCTCGACCTCTGCCCCGCCAACTCCGCCACCTGCAGCGGCATCAGCCGATCGCGAAATGACTAATTTCGCCTTTGACCCTCGTCAAAACCACCCCGTTTAATAGTAGATTGTGTACTCGCTTAGACCCCTCATTGTACTATTACTGACTGTAGTGTGTGTGCAATCTCTGAATTGATCTGACTCCACATACTGTACTCATCCTCTCACTTTGTACTACTATTACTACTGTTGATATGTTTGTGCTATAACTGTTTAATCTCGAAATAATTGCAGATGTAATGATAGAGTATTGCATGATGTGTTGTTTTTTTTAGCAAAGATGTGATATGTTTCTGTAAGTACTCGCGTGTGCATTCCAGACATTGTGATAGAAGTAATCAGTGCTCGCACGACGATTATCGATTTTTTCATGTTCTAACTTGTTGCTAATTACGCCCCTGTGCTGGTGCAATGCCTAATTTATAACCCCTTTTTCGAAATTATTAATCTCCATTTTCGGGCAGAAAAACTGTGTTGTGATCCTTTACCGAGTCCAGTTTTCGCCTCCCATATCAGATCTGGATTAGCAATATTTTGCTGAATAAGCCCAGTAGGTAAACCCCCAGTAACTGCCCCTCTTTCCAACTAATTAGCATACTCATTCACATTAGTGCTTCGCCCCAAAAATGATTCGTGTGGCTCCACCCTCGATTTTTGCTCATTTTCCTAAACGGAAAACTACCGTAACCAAACCAAATATAGTAATAATACGTATCGATTGGTTCCCCCGCCATAGATTCTTAACCCATACTTTCTCACATTGTCAACTTTGCTCTCCAAATGTGTTCGCTATAAAGATCTTAACCCTTGTGAGTAAGGAGAACGAAGGGACGAAGCGTTTGCATCGCTTTTTGTATCTGAATATGAGGGGTTTATTTACCGATTGAAAATGAGAAATGAATAGTGCGAGAGAACACACAGAATGAAGAGAGTTGTATCGTCGTTTGCTGTTCCTAGTGGCAATCTATAAACCGATAAGTAATCAATAAATCGAAAGGTAGATCAATCGATCGATAGTATGGACTTCTCGAAGCAGCCTGACGAGAAGAAGGCGCACTACTGCAAGAAGTGAGTGGTGGCAAGTTTGCCCTTTACAATTAGACTCTATTGAACCCATTTTGGACAAAGGAAGCACTTGAAATTCTAAAATACGTTCTTCGCAATTTATCTTAATTCAATCATCGTCTAAGCTTTGGTCTTTATTCGATTTGTCCACAGTACCCATCTCAACCATGTCTACAGTACCCTCCACACTCTCATGTCCTAGTCGTAAAACTACCTTAATCAGCGACAGCAATATCGATTGGTTCCCTTCCACTATCCTTGATTATCAGGTACACGCTCATCGGCGTCTTCCTGCTCCCCTTCGTATGGGTGACGTCGCTCGTCATCTTCACGCCCTTCGCGCTCAAGGTGAGACTATAATGGAAGCACTGGACTTGAGCTCTACGTGAAACCCAAACTTGACGGTAGTCCATCGAGAACTTCTCCGTTCTTTGGCCCATACAATCACTGCTCAGAATGTGGAAGGGTAAGGAATGAGAACGGTAGGGAGAGGAATACTCTGCGAGAAAATGCTGGGCCAAAAAAACGAAGAAGTGCCGTCCATCGTGTATAGTAGTGTGCACTAACGAGCCACGGATATTTCAAGAAAGTTAAAAGGATTGCTAGGAAAAGTAATAAGTGAGCTTTTTTTCAGGGAGAGCCGTCCGTGCATCGCACCACGGTGAGGCGGTGTCTGGCAGCGACGGCTATTGGTTAGTGGATTTTTATTTATTTATTTTTAACATTTATTTATAGAATTAGATTTTGATAAGAGTGATTAGATTACCGACACCTCTGGCGCGGGGGAACTTACCTGTGTGAACTGTCTGTGTTTTACCGTGTGTTTCTCAAAGTATTAGTAAAATTGGTATCTCGAGTAAATTATGATCTCATTGATGCATTGGGGACTAGACGAGTTTCCGTTACTTGTGAAGCTGGAAACTGTGAAGACACTTCAAAGTTGTGAAAAAAATCCAAAAATCACAGCTGTTTCTTTCGCGTTTCTCAATTATGTTACAAGCATTAGGTTGTCGTTCAGATTAATATCACTGAGGTAGTGGGTCTTAAAAATAATAAAACAATCGAAATAGATAAATCGAAATCACAGCCGTCACTTGCGAGTTTCTCAAATATATTACAAGGAGACGTTGATGCACGCTTTGATCATGTTCGATTTCGCTGGTGAAAAACAATAATGCAAATCAATCTAAAAATTTTGTTGCTTTTGAGTTTCTCTATTATGTCACAAAGATGTATTGATGTCCACTTTGGGTAGGTTTCGTTCCGGTAGTAAAAAAAAATAATAAAAATCATTATATCTCCAATCCCAGGCGTGCTTCTCTGGGCGGTCGCCCTCATCTGCTGGGAGTCCATCTTCCAGCACTACCGTACGCTACACGCCGTCTGGACGGAGAGCTGGTCCTTCCTGCTTCCCGTCGGGAAGTTCTGAGGAGTACGGTAGCCCCTCCCTCTTATCGATCGATTGACCTGCGTTAGTGTTGTACTCGTTCGATCTCACCTATTCCACTACGTGTACAGTAATTTATTCGTTCCCACACACTTTTCTAGGAGAGCAATGTATCTATTTATTGTATCTAGAATTTGATCGTCATTTTATATCGCACAAAGTGCTCATTCTTCTGTAATTGCGCTTGTTTTTCACCATTGAGATGAAGGAAGTTTCGAGTGAAGGAAAGAAAGAAAGATTTACTGAATTTGCACGTGTCACAACCGGTCGCACGTTCCGCCTCGATATTTGGCTGTTTGAACCGTGTTCTGGGGTCTCTTGAATTTGCGTGTTCTTTTGCTTTCTCTAACAGTCGAGAGATCATGCGTATCTTGAATTTGTATTTCCCTATCGGTATGGGTGAAAGGGTATCTTGAATGGGAACGCTATTGTCGTCTATCTAGCAGTTGAGAGGTAATGTGATAGGCGAGAGGTGATAAGCTCTTTTTGAATTGGCACCTTACTTGACTGATCAGATCATGTGAAATGCAGAGAGGTCGCGTGTTCCTAACGTGCGTTTTGCCTCTGACCGTGACAGTTGATCGAGAAAAATCGCCAAGAAACGTTATCAGTAAACAATCTCGCACTGTTATGGGGCGAGGAAGTTATAAAGACTATTCTCTGACCGTCAGAGGTCTCTCGTTAAGCCGTAGTCTCTAAGCCGTCTCTGATTCTCAGCGTTCTCTTTGATTCGAGGGCTATTTCTTGTCGATTCTTTCTCTGCACCCTCCTCGATCACCATGCTCTCTAATCGGTCTCTAACCTCCCCCTCGTTGAGAGCAATGCTATCGGCACGGTCGGTCGTGCTAAGAGCGATCAGTCGACGCGCCGTGAGCAGCGAGGAGAGGATGGCCAAGGAGGGAGAGAAGGTCGTGTGCAGGAGGGAGGTCAGTTAACATGCTCATGCTTGAAATTCATAAATTGTGATAGAAAGAGACATTCAAAGATAGATTTAAAATAGGTGAATGGCACGTAAGCTTCCTTTTTTGTGGGTATATGGAGGGGATAAGACTGTATGCAGGCGGTCAGTCAGATTATGGATTGTAAAAAATAAGAGCTGTAATGGAAAAATGGCCACAAAGTACCATGCTTCTTCTCGGAAAAGCACTAACGAGAGCCATTCAAAGAGGGATAAAATGTTGAAAAGTACGTGGAGAGTTCACTGGAGGCATCAAGTATTTCTAACTAGGAGAAGGAGGACTCGACTTTTCTTAAAAGATAAATTGCAGATGCACCGATACATGGTGGACTGCCTGACGACTGCGGGCGCAGTGAAGAGCCACGCGAGTCAGCTGGCCGATGTACTGATTGAAGGAGATGTGAGAGGCCATTACAGTCATGGATTGAACAGATTGGGTGAGTTTTTCAGAAAATGTAATTGAATTAGTAAAGTTATCTGAATTGAGGATTAGTACATTTCTTTTAGAGAGGGTCATGCAATGAATAGACTGGGTGAGCTTCATCAGAAAATAAATTAAATTGAAAGTAAATAAATCGTGATAGATATCGATAGAAGTAAAAAACTAATCTGAATTGAGTATTAGTATACTGCTGATAGAGCAAAATGTGTGAGGGCAATATTAACCGAGCGAGTGGCTTCGAAATGGGACTCAAGAATGCAGATCAAATCGATCGAGTTTATGCTTTCTTTATCGCTTGTTCTTCAAAAGTTATGGGCAGTTAAGCCTCGTAATATGGTCTTTCATGCCCGCGTTGAGCATATAAGAGCGTCTTTGAAAAATATTAATAGTAAATTTGCATTTATTCTTATAATTTGCAGAGATGTACGTGCAGAACCTGCAGGAGGGCAGCTGCGAGCGCAGCGGAGAGCCGACGATACTCAATGGTACGGTAGGGGTACGGTAGTACTGGGTAGAAGTGCGGTTATCGTGGGATTGGGCCATATTTGGACTGATTAGTTCACAGATGATTAACACTGGCTGCGACATTGCTATGAAGTGCCTAATCCTAATTTGTAGGCCTAAAATGGTCAATGTTTGTCATGACGTAGCGAAATTCGTTGATCAGAAATGTTATGATTGTTCGATTTCGCGGATAACAATGCATCATAGCACAGAGAAATAGATCGAAAAGGCCATTGCATTCTCAGCCGATATTTATTTTCCTTTCAATGATAATTCCATCATTTCTCCGAAGGAAATGGGAATCTGAATCATCATCTATCTCTTCAATCATCAACAAAGAAGGGTAAAGAAAAATTGGCGGAAGGAAATGTATGAATCAGGGGGAACGAGAACAACGTGAATTCTGGTTTCTCAGTGAGATGGAAAGACAGTTCAGACATGCATGCTAATTGTAGTTAGCATTCCAGTTCAGAAAATAAAAGCGATACATTGATAATAAATTATAGGGAATGTATCCCATCTCTAACTGATTATTGCATACTTTCAAATGGTATTTTATCGTGCTAAGAGCCTTGTACCTCCACCCGCGCCTCTCCCCGCTCTTTCTAACCCGGCGCTCCTAGCGCCTGCTCACTCTACTAACGTTAGCTGAGATCACTGCTGAACTGTACATTCTTCAGAGCGTGCCGGCACTGCATGGGTGGACGGGCGGAATCTACTCGGGCCCGTCGTCGGCAACTTCTGCATCGATCTGGCCGTGAAGAAGGCCAAAGAGGCCGGAGTGGGATGGGTCTCGGCTAAAGGTACAGTAGATATATCGATTGATTGTGAAGTAAAAGTGAGATAGCGGTAGTGATGTGTTATTATTGATGTCTTGTGAACCGGAAGGGATGAGATGCACTTGTTTTGTTGGGGAGCGATTGTGATAAAAATGATAACAACAATTCAATGTGGCCATGAAAACAGCTGTTGAGATAACGAAGGAAGGGGTTTCGAAGTGGCGATTGAGTACGGCAAAAAATCCCTGATTCAGGCTCGAACCACTTCGGCATCGCTGGCTGGTACTCGCTGCGAGCGATGAGGCAGGGATGCATGGTGAGGATTACAGTAGACTGTTCGGCACTTCTTTACTTTAGTGCCCAAAGACCGCACCTGGGGTGTAATGAGAAATATCTGGGGTGTAACGAGAAATGAGAAAGCGTGCTATCGAATTATAATAAAAAATGCGATAAATACAATAGCTATCTACCTTTGGTCATTAACGTAAAGAAGTACCGACTGCTCAATATTGATTGGTACTCTTTCATCGTTTTCGTATTGCAATTGCAACTCAATGTATCAGCCGTAGTTTATGAATTTTGTGAACCGCAAATTCAGGAGGCACTTATGACTTTTTCGAAATAATATAATAAATAAATAAATCAATTCGCAGGGTCTCGCGTTCACGAACACCTCGCCGCTCATGTACCCGACGCGCGCAGCCAAGCCGGCGCTCGGTGAGATTATTGATTTGCCTCGGGAGATTACGGTATCCAATCAGTGAAAATATTGATAATTGTCATCACTAGCTAATTAATAATTAGTGATTGATATCTTATTCCTAGGCACGAATCCGATCTCGCTCGCGGCCGCCGGACAGGAGGGCGACGCGTTCGTGCTGGATATGGCCACGACTACCGTAGCCATCGGAAAGGTACGGTAAATGATCGATCTTCGTGAGAATATTGATTTTTATGAAGTAGCTCTGTTGATTATCGCTTTTATAAAAAAAATGTGAACATCTACGCTTCCCACTTCCGTAGCCAACGGAAAGGTATTTTCACTTGGTCAATGATGAGACTGTTTCGTGGTGATGTCGTAACATACCTGGTCAGATAACTAGGAGAAGTTCTGATCGTACATGTTCATAACAACGAAAGCTTATTGATTATATATTTATTTCTCAGAAATCTATCCGATGATGGATTCCTTAAATGTAAGAATATCGGGCGAGGTTAGCAACACAGATGTACAAGTATTCGCGTGGGTGTACGAGAGAGACGACGTAGTCATCTCTCGACGAGTAGAGATATCGGACTAATCTATGGGATTCAAGGGGGGGGGGGGAGATATTCCACTGACTGACGAATGTGATGGAAAAGAAAGATGATGAAATTCAGCAGAAAGCAGTAGAATGGACTATGGAATTCAGCGGGGAGTCTAGTTCGATTTTTTTTTCAAGTAGACAAGCGTGAAAAGACAGTAGAAAGCAGCGGAAAGTAAGGATGCAGACCCGGACAGGGGATTTCAGACAGTGGCGAGAATTATAATTTGTTGTTTTTTTTTAAAATTATTTAGTCAGTGTGAACTGGATGACGTCGATGTTATCGTAATTGAAGAGCGCAGAGCAGAGACCTGAAATTTAAATCGGGATTGCTTCAGAAATATTGGTTGAGTGATCTTTGATCCACTCACCAAAGTAGAACTGCCACTTGCGATGGAAGGTGGAGGAGTAGCCGAGGGTGGAGATGTCACGCTCACGGTCCAGCCAGGCACTGGAATTTATGGTTTCAAGAATGGAATTGGATGCGTTTCACGGTTTATTGAATTTATGATCACAAGTTAGCTGAAATCCACTCACGCTAGCCACACATCGAGAGTGTGCGAGTAGTGCTGTGCCATGCTTCGCTCGATGTTGAAGGCGAAGAGAGCAGAGTCGTCAGAGGAAGAGCGAGGCAGGGATTTCTGAAGGGATTACATTATGATGACTGTAGTCTACGGTCCGCTTCCATGCCGGTTAAGGGTGTGGTCTAGGACATCCAGTAATGAAAAGACAGATTCTTCATCTGACTTAATCCCCCATCCTATGGCTAGTTACAGGGAAAAATATCGTACCTGAATGGCACCCACGGACGGCATGTGTCCGCCGGGGAAGATGTGCTTCTTGATGAAGTCGGACGAGCGGCAGTACCGATCGTAGTACGCATCGGGACAGATGATCGCCTGGACGGAAAATAGAATTGGTGATTGCGTTTTTCGAAAGTCGAAAGCCTCTACCACGCTATTTCTGTAGGTTTATTGTTGTAAATCACATCAAGATATGTGCAATAGAGCAAGAGTGAGCCCGCACCTGAATTGCGGCCTTGCCTCCTTCCTCCAATCGATCGTAGATGACTTGGAAGTACTCGGGCAGGAATTTTTCGCCGACGGCCTCGATCATTTCGATGGAAACGACGGCGGAGTAGCGAGCCGTCTCGAGTCTGCAAGGGATGGCGCTGTGATAACTCGATCTCCTTTCGACGTGGAAGCATCTCATTCGGAACGTGGTATTTTGTTTTTGTGTCTCATCTATTGAATAACACAGTGATAAAGGATGAATACCTGTAGTCTAGCAGCTTGAGGTCAATGCTGGCCTCAAGTCCGGCCTCCCTGACGCGTTCCTGCGCCATCTCCAGCTGCTCAGTCGAGATTGTAAGGCCAGTCCAGCGGCAGCCGAATCTGAAGATAAGGCTAATCACCGTTATCCTGGTTAGAAGTAACTACGGCATGAAGGAACATTGTGGGGGCAATAAGGAACTGGAAAAGCGGACGTACCGCTGCACAGCGCGAATCGCCGCGGCTCCCCATCCGCAGCCGATCTCGAGCACGTGATCGTTCGGGCCGAGGTTAAGAGTGTCCAGCAGTGCATCGATCTTGCGCAGCTGAGCGGCGCGAAGGTGCGGGAAATCGACCGGCGTGGGAATGGACTGAAAGCGATTCATCAGTATCGAAGCAGTGATCGAAAAGGATCGTGTGCATGCAGGCAATAAGGAATGATGCCAGCTCAATCCGAGGCAGTCTTTGCAGTCTTGCAGTACTTTGCTGTTGTCCCCAGATTTGCGTACCTTGCCCAGATCGGCCTCGTCGAACAGCGCACACGAGTAGGTCATCGTGTCGTCGAGGAACAGCTCGAACATGTCGTTGCCGAGGTCGTAGTGCTCCTCGATGTTCTTGCGCGATCTGCAAGGAGGATATCGATATTTTCGGCTGCAGTGCTTCGAAATTTGGCGCATCGATCATAGGCTTTGTTTGTAGAAGCTCTAGTGTTCACAGATACGTGTTCAGTAATCAAAGCCCTAACCTCAAGATGGTATTGTCGCGCACGCGGTGGTGGCAGTAGTTGTAGAAGGCGACGAGCGAGCGGAGAGTAGACAGGAGGCGGGAACCTGCAATTGATCCTTGGTCTTTGGTCTTTGATCTCTGGGAGGTGAAGACTGGAGGGTAGATGTAGTCACTTACCAATGGAGGCCAACACGACAGTTGAGATCGAGGGCTTGCGAGGAGTGGCAGGGGCGGTGGATGTGGAGGATGTGGAGGAGGTAGAAGAGCGACTGCGAGTGGATTTCTCTCCTGAAGGGAAGCAAATGGGTATTGTAGGTACATCCTGCACCTAGTTGATGAAAGATGTTAGTAAAAGACATTTTGATCAATTGTTTTCCATTGGTTCTCTGTTATCGGAATCGAAAGATGTCAACGTGTTTGTCAAGCTTGACATTTTACTAATTGAAAGAAAACGGCAAATGTTTCGTGCACTTTTTCTGCAATTCTCTTAACGATGCACGCGAAGCAGGAACAATTTCCATCGAGGAAGTGACAAAGATAGTTTTGACGTCGTGAATCACAAGGAACCAACGGGATCAAGACACACTACAATTTGAGCACAACTATTGTGCTTTTACGGTTTATTGATGACAGTAATCCAAAGAACTTTATTGATTAGAAACTGACTCTTGGCTCTGATGAGTGCGGTGAGGAAGGCCTTGATGCCCGGGCGCGCGCACCAATCACCGTGCATGTACGATTCTCCCAGGCCGATCTGAAGTAACAATCTGTTAGCGATTAAAGATCGAAGATCAGGATGAGGCGATTTCTCAAAATTTGGAAATTTCACTTGGCTGTTTTGATAAAAGGGGCGACCACAGTATCGTACCTTCTGATCGAGCAGCAGAGACCAGCAGAAGTGCACGGGCTGATCGATGCGTAGCGTCACTGCCTCGGTCTCGCTGAGAATTGATAGATTATCGACCTTCCCAGGAAAAAATGTAGCGTTTGATCTATCGATACTCAGATTGTGCGATTTGTTCCGAATTGTGCCCGAGACGTGCAATTAGTGGTATCTTATATGCGGGAACTTTCGCTTTCAATATGATATCTGGGTTTGATAGCTCCTGATTATTCGTCTTGAGAGGTCCAGTCTATCTTGATCTCACTTATTATTCGAAGTCAGCTTCTTCTGTCCTCCGAATGTGAAGCACTTGTTGATGGAGGGAAGATCGACGAGAATCTGCTCCGAAGTGCCGTCGACCATGGGCTTGAGGAATCTAAAATCCATTATGAAAGCGAGATCGATCAAAGAGCTGCCTAGAGCATTCAGGCTGGAGATACATGTAACAATCCTTTGATAAGGCACACGAACAATAAGTAAACAGAAGAAAAAACTCACTTTGTAATGAACGGGACGATACAGTAGCTGACGAAAGTTGTATAGATCGTGTCCGCAATCATGTTTGACACCTTCGCGAGCATTTCTGGGAAGATAAAATCAATAAATAACATCAAAATCGATAATAAACAAGAAAATGGAGCGTAATCAGCTGGAAATTGAGTGATCTAACACGGAAGAAAGGAAGTGAAAGGATATTTGCGCGGCGACACGGCTCGGATATAATGCCGTTGGAGCGAGGGGGATGTTTAGAGGACTTTGCCCCTAGGGCGAAGGGCGAGCGAATGTTTTTCGGTTGATTGCTCGAACGAAAGTGTGTATGTAGTGAAATCGAAAACGGAGATGAAGCTTGGATAGCGAATGGGAGATTGCTGATTGGGGAGTGCAAAAAAGTGAGAGGCGGAGAACGGGGTCAGACAGTGAAAGTGATGAAGCGAGTGGGAATGGACTTTGTCAGAAGTGAGCTCGAGAAGGGAGTGATGCTAAATACTTCAGTGAACCATAACCTCTCCTAACAATGGATGACAAGGCAATAAGTTGCCGTGATTCAATAGATGATCAATGTGTGGGTGGTGATTGTGGAAGTGAGAAGCGATGCCCGGGTTCTTATAGGGGCGAAGTGCCCAGAAGGATCGTTGCTCGGAAGATTGAAAAGGACGATTCGCAGAGTGCAAAGTGGGACGGCAAATGAATCTTTTGTTTTGTCTGGGATCAGAGAAACGAGAGTGCAGTTGCATGCAGGAGGCAGAGGTCTGCAGAACAATCGTATCTATTCGCACACTGTCTGGCTGGTCAGAGAAGTGCGAGAGAGCATGCGAAATAAGGAGAGCAGTTGATTGCAAAGCCATCGCAAGTGCAGAGAAACAATGGCGGCCGGTGACAAGTACACAAGCGTATGAGTGATGGAAAATTGATGATAGGGAGTACAGTCTATGGGGAGCAGTCTGGGTTGACCGGGCTCCGCTCCTGCCTATGCATTTGGGTAGCTTAGTAATGAGATTTTTCTAAGATAAGGCCTAACAAGCTAGCCTTTCTACTTCCTACTTTCGGTTCAGATTCCATGCTAGTTCTGAAATGGACAGGAGTCGCATTCGGTCATAGTATCGTGAAGTGTTATCCCCAGTGCTAAGCTAGCACCTCCCACTCATCGCAAGTTATCCTAGGGGGTCAAAAGAGATGGGAGAAGGGAGAGGGGATAGGTGAAGGGTGGTGGGGACCGGCTCTCCACCCCTAGGGGCCCCTCCAATCCCCGGACACAATAATTGAGGTGATTTGCGTAGTTTGCCGTATCCGGGTCCGAACGCACTGGATCAAGGTGCGCTACTGCACGTTCCTTTCTTATTTGATCTAGGAAAGTCCCGAAACTCGTTGAATTTCAATCAAGAATCCAAGAGGGAATGAGGCTCTGTATCAGTCTCTTACGTGTGTTTACGAGAAATATAAGTGACAAATTCTGTTGATAATAAGAATAATAATATAGCCGTAAACAAGCGCAGTGACGCGCGGCGGAGAGTGAGAAAGAATCCCAAAAGGGAGGGTTGACACATTTTAGTGCTCTACCGGTGGTTAGAGCCCTCTCCTCGCTTTGCCTGGAATCTCGGATGGTGCGCTGATGCTCTTGAATCACGTAGATTTGCTCTTGTACAACACACGCTCGGCAAATAACCGAGAGAGGTTCACGGATAAGGAAAATCTCCGCGTTTCCCGTGCTCCCCAGCAGGTTAGACAGGAGAAATAGCATGGGAAAGGAAGAGACCCCGATCTTCTTTCGCTCATCTTGTGCTGGAATGGGGCCCGGGTATTCTTCAAAGAAGAGGAGTGAGGATGGGCTTCACGCTGAGTGTCTCATTCTATCCTCTCACACGGGAGATCCTCTCGATATCCCGGTCAATGACCCCCAGCTCACGGACCGGAACAGTCTGTTTACGATCGGGCCTGTGAGCAGATTTACAGGGAATCGTAGCTAGTGATCGGATTAAGGAGTATGGTCAACTGAACAATCTGTTTTGAAATTGAGGTGATTTGCAGTGATCGGATAGAGGACTGTGCCCACGATTGTTGCCCACTGAACCTTCTGTCTTGAGCCTCTACTATCTGAATATACGAGACACGAGTGGATTAGGGCTCATCTCTGGAAATAGCTAGACATTTCGGGGATAATCGTGTAAACAAGATGATAAGAGAGAATCGTGGTGCAATGTCAAAAGGACGAGAGGGAAGCACTCTAGAAGTCTGACAGCTACTGCTATCAATTATAGTTATGGATAGAATGAAGTAGATTACGCTGATGTATGATCACAGCGTGTTGGCTCTCCCATGATATTCCCTACGAGGGGTGAGTTTTGTCAAGGATGTGCCCGTGGTGTTCCGAGCTGTGGACTTCAGCTAGTTTGAGCTCGGAACTGTGAGGGGAAAAGTGAAAGCATGAAGTTGCAAGAGCTGAATGTGCACGTGAATGAGAGATCGGGACCCGAGAAAGTGTGTCAAACCCCAGGGATGGATCAGTAGACCAAAGACCAGTGAGCTAATTGTAAGAACTACAACGAAATTGCGAGTTGTACATTGATTTTTTCGAATAAATCACTACCAATACATCTCAAAGACCTCATGCGTGCTTGAATATAAACAAATAGGCGGAAGTGGAATACCGAAGGTGTATTTAGGCATCTGATTCTCCTCAGATGATGAACGCTATTTAACTGCTGTTTGTTTTGACTGCAGTGTGGAAATGAAGTGCACACTCTCCTCGAATTGCATAATATTTCCCTTTTCTGACAAGGAAAATCACAGGCGATGATTTGATGCAACTAATCAGGTGGGCATGCGATTAGAGAGGCGAGGGAGAAAGGGAATTTGGGAGAGCGAATCCCGGAATTGCCAATGCTGATTAGTTGTGACTGATTGCGGCGAAACAAACAAGATGGGGGAAAGGACACAATGGGAAAAAGGTTCACCCTGCACCGTGCAATAGAAGCACGAGATCTTTGAGAAATATTGGGAGTGAAATTCAAAAACGCGCATAAAACAAAATATAAAAACTCTTCTCAATGCAACATCAACGGCACTCGGTCGGATGAGAACTATTTCGCAATATGTTCTCTGATATAACAGTATCCTCTCACAGCCAGAAGTTTTCATCCGACCTAGCGCCGCATCTACTGTATTCGTAAAGAGTGATGAATGTGCCTCTCTCGTCTTACTCATCAGTTTAAGTACGGCCATCGGGCGTGGGCGCATGTTGTTTTTGGGGTATTTTTCCGTCACCGAACCCCCTAATTCCTGCCAGAATTCGAGTGATCATTATTTTTATCGGATTTTCGAGCTCTCTAACACATGGACTGCATGAAATGCGGAGAGCAACAGGTCAATGCTCAACTTGACATGTTTTTCGTGAAGCGGAATACGAGATGGGATTGTCATTGTTTTCGGAACCTCGAATTCGCCCTCAACATCGATAACAAAAATTATGCTAGCGATCACTCGATGCGCGAACTTCCGCAATCCCTTCTTTCTGGAATTTTGGCTGTAAACATTCAGCTTTTTTTGTTTCATCGACCAGGTAAATCGTTAATATAATTCATTAAATGAGAGATTTCCTTGTTGATATCAGACTGTGTGTGTATCAGGGAAAGCACTGGCTTTTTAATCCATGTGGTAGCTGATCATTTCGAGTAAAGCAGTGTGGGCGCGAAAAATACTACTTCATTTTCCCTTTCCCTTTCTTTTCACTGACCGTGAAAATTGTTGGTAAAGCAATGAGATTCGATGTTTCATTCTCGATCAGCTTAACTGTGTCATGCCAAAACAAGGGTTGTTTTCCACTGTTCCGGGTAGCTGGCCATGCCGGTAATCTGAATATCGGACGTCAAAATACGGTGAATGAAGAAATACGGAACTAAAATTTTCGAATTATGGCAAATTATTATTATTTTTTATAATAAATCAATGTATTTGCAGGTGGAGCTTGCGTCTCGCAAGGGCGAGCAGGTGCCGTCTACGTGGGGTGCCGACAGCAGGTTGGTCTTTGATCTTTGGTATCGGGAACCTGATCTTTGATCTCAAGATATAAATTGCAGAGGTCTCGTCTCCACGGATCCGGACACGATCGTGAAGGAGGGCGCACTGCTTCCGTTGGGAGGAGATGAGAGGAGCGGTTAGTTGTGTGCTATTTTCTTATTTTCAAAGTTGATCTTTGATCTCAGGTCTATGATCTTTTGCTCCTTAATGCGTATGTGTGAATTATGATGCTTGAAGATAATGTTGTACTGTGTCTATTTTTCACTAGCACATTTACCTATATTCATGTCCCTTTTGCGCGTAGAACAAGGTCTGATTTCATACATTCATGTTCAGGCGGCTACAAGGGCTACGGGATGGCCTCTCTCGTGGAGATCTTCTGCGGTGTGCTGGCCGGCGCGCACTGGGGACCGAATGTGCGGAGATGGGGATCGAACGCGGCTGTGGCGGATCTGGTGAGGACTATTCACAGTTACTAGGGTTGAAAATGGAAAAAAAGTATTTGTTGTTCCCTATTTGACTGTGGATATTTGAGCGTGAATTTAGAATATTTCATTTATCACAGAAATCAATTGTATAATACGGATTACTTGAGCAGAAAGAGTTACGGCGAAACTGCAAACTTCCTGCTGCCACTCAGTGACACATACGTACGATTTCCCATATCCCTTTTCTAAAATCAATTTTCTTCCTGCAGGGTCAGTGCTTCATCGCCGTAGTACACTTGGCTTGCGCGTAAATAATTCCGATGCTATTATCTCGATTTCTACATTTGCTCAACAAAACTGTCTGAAATGGAGTTTTTGGTTTTAAAATGAAATAGTAAATAGCAATTCCTCTTTTTTAAGGGTCAGTGCTTCATCGCGGTTGACACGTCGGCGTTCGCGCCCGACTTCTCCGGCCGCATGCAGGAGTTCATGGACACGATGCGGGGACTGCCGCAGGTGAGGAGTTGATCTTTGATCTTTCGCGCTCTACTACTCCGTTAGAATTTCTGATGCATTGAAATGGATGAAAATTGGTAATAGAATACTTTCTCATGCATGGCCGACAATTGATCGCTGGGTAAGCTGAGTGGGGAGGTTATGGTTCTGCTGAAACGCCGATTTCATTGGAGTGATGTCGGATGCACAAGTCGAACTGTAATTCATTTCTAAAATAGATAAACGCAACGATTGGAACTTTCACTTTGACTCCGCCCCCTTCACTAGGGGGGGGGGGGGCGGAGCTTAGACAGAGACACATTACAGTTTTTAGATCACTAAGTATGTGATTACTAAGCACCCTAATCCTAAGCCTTCCTTAAGGGGAAGGACCGAGGGGCGGGCTTGATTACCAACTAGGAAAGTGCCCAACGATTATGAAAAAAATTGCAGAGTAACCCGGGCGAGTCGGTGGAGGTGGCGGGAGACATGGAGAAGCGGCACGAGGAGTTGGTGCACGCACTGGGCGGCATCCCCTACCATCCCAATCAGATCGAGTTTGCGGTGAGCAAAAAAAAAACTTTTTTTTAAAGGACTCCAAATGAACACATAGTTACGTATAGTTTTCCTGAAATTACGGTTACGTAAAAAGGTGGCATTCCCTACCGGGAATTCTAGGGGTTAGTGAGATACAGTATCATCAAATGCAATGGAATCGTGAACTTCTGTGCTTAGCGTGTGATGCAGTCTTAATTTTAGATAAACTATGGATTTTGAAATTAATCAATAAATTCAGAACAACCTCGCAAAGAAGCTGGGAGTGGCGCCTCCCCAGCTGAAGTGAGAGAGGAATCGAGAACTGACCGGGCAAGGATACGGTAGCTATTGATTACGGTAGATATCGATCGATGAATTCCTTTTGTAAGCTCAACCTAGAAGATTTTGCATGATTGTTTATACGGTAGTTTTCGTGTACCCAAAGCAGATGATTCTGTAGAATTACGGTAGTTGTAACCTGAAATCCCCTTTGCTCTAAATTCACCGTAGAAATCGGCTTGAAATATATTGTACTCGCAACATTGATTGTAATTGTAAATGGATTGGGAATGGAAATAAATACGATTTTCTAGTGCTTTTTGTGCCAAAGGAATCGCTGTTCCAGTTTCCAGAGTAAGTAAATGTTGAATAGTGAGTGTTTTTAGTGATGCGTAGTGCATAAAAAAAACAACAGCCGGAACTGGTTCTCAAGCAGCGGGACGCGGGCGACTAACAGAGAACCTCTTGATTTGATGCGCTGTCTCGGTGGTTAGAGCAGGTGAGAGAGCATGGAGAATGAAGAGAGACAGACAGAGCGAGAGAGGTTGCACTATGATTTGACTGAGTCGAGACGAGTTGATGCGATTGTTTTCTTTACGCTCGGGGAGCATTGATTCAGTCTATTGACTTTGATTTTATCTACTGAAAACCATCGAAGTGACGTAATCGAGGTTATGCGTTAGGTTCTACATTCTCACCATTCTCTTTTTAGTGAAATTTCCCCGTTCCAGTACCATAAACCTTGTCCTACCCTTTGACTGTTCTCTCTCGTCCTTGCTTATTCACAAGAGATCGTGGGATGAGAGTTCGATTGGCTATTGTCTGACTCTCTCCCATTCCCATGATCTCTCGCACTGTATGACCAGTGAGAGATTTCGTCTCTCCATTCCGCGTGCTCTCTAGCCGGTTAGCCTGTGCTAGGGAGAGTTCGAAATACGGGTAATCGTCTCTTCATTTCGCGTGCTCTCTCGCCTCTCTGACCGGTAAGAGAGCACGTGAAATGGAGAGACGATTACCCGTATTTCGAACTTTAGTGGGAACTGAGGAGACAACGTCTCTCCATTGATAATGCTCTCTAGCCGGTTAAACAGTGCAGGAGAGCAGGGGAATGGAGATCAGCAAACCATGAAAGATCGTCCTTGGTGGATCTCTAGTCTCTCATCTCCCCCCTCTCTATTTTCTTTGAAGAACGCACGGTTGAGTCACGCTTCTTTCGCGCAATCTCAGCTGAATTTTCGCAGGATTTCGATCAGTTAGAGAGAGCGAGAGAGTGTGTGAAATCGAGAGACATTGTCTAGACTCTCCTCATTCCACCCGCTCTCTCGCTCTGTCTGACTACTCGAAATCCCGAGAAGATTCAGCTGTTCAGAGTTTGTTGTCTGGACTCCCCCCTGCTCTCTCGCTCCACCCACCATGAGAGATCAGCGGGTCATGGAGAGTCATCCATCCAGATGTTTACTGTCTAACACTAAGATCACTCTCTCGATTCACCCTGCTCCCTAGTTTCTCTGACCAGGCGAGAGAGTGTGCAGAAGGTGGAGAGTGTAGTGATGTGAGAGAGAAAACAAACCGATCGAGGGTCGAAGGGGACCGTCTTATCTTCTTCTTACTCTCAATTTCTTCACCCTACTGATTAGAACGATTCCTAATATTGCACAATTTCTCAGCCTGTTTAGTCTTTAAAAATGGAGCCCTCAAAATCTCCTTCTTTTTGTCTAGCGAACACATTTTTGATCTTCTTCTTACTCTCAATTTCTTCACCCTACTGATTAAGGCTGACAGAATGAAGAGTCTCTTCATTCTGCATAGACTCTCGTCTCCTGCCTCACCCTACTGATTAGAACGATCCTTCACATAATATTGCACAATTAAGAAGCCCGTTTCGTCATTATATAAGGAAACCCGCACCTTCTTTCGAAAAATTGACATGCAAAGATTTTTCAACGCCCGCAATCGTATTCGTTCCCCCAGAATCCTTATTAGCCCCACTTGTGCTACTCCAACCGCTGATGATGAATGAATCTCGAATCAGAAGCGGAAGAGTTTCTGAAATGAACAGACAATGTATGCTAAAGAAACTCGGCATTCGAACTTTGACTCCATGGCACTGACCTGTTATCTCTCCCTCCCTTTCCACCCCTTCTCCCTATCTCCCTCCTCTCCCCTCTCGATAGAGTCAACCCTTCACTCTGTCGCGCCGTTTTCTGTACATGCGCGTGGTCAACTGGGTCCGTTTCATATTCGAGAGGGCTGATCCCAGTATTATAGGTCAGAGGGGGGGGGGGGGCTTAGAGAGGGTGTTGAGTCTCTTTTGATAACTCCTGATACCATTTGATGCTCAATGGTCACTTCCTTAGTTGCTTAGTGGATCCATCTTCAATGGTTTGTGTAAATTCTAGAGGGAACGGGATATGGATGATCAGACAAATCAAAACGATTATTGTAGCCAATCCATCCCTTGCTAGACATCACCGATCCCAGTTCAGTGATCCCAGACCACGTCAAAAGGTCAAATCGACAGGAAAGTGTGGCCAACTAGGTTGTCTACGAGCTCTGACTCTGCCTTGACTCTACCCATGTATCATTTTACTACTTTCCAGCCCTTCATAAAGCATTCTTCCCCATATCTGGCCCTGTGCGAGTATGCATTCATATTTCAATTGTCCATTCAATTTCCCTCAATTTCATTCGTGTTTCGGCTACATTTCACTGAGCAGAAGCCCACAGGAAGGCAGAACCTTTGAAAATCTTGAGACGGGAACTCATCTAGGTCATCGTTCTCTCCCAGTCACGTAACAAAGCGGAACAATTCCATTCTCGCGAGCGGGCTTACTCATCACCCAGACCCTTCTCTGACTCTCTCTCTTTCCCATGCTCTCTCGCCTACTCTGACCACCGAGAGACAGTGTGAATTGAAGAGAGACATTAGCCCTCCAAACTGGATCCCGCATCCTCCTCCCACCCCACTTCCTCTACCTCTTTCTCAGTCTGTTTGCGCTTTAGATCCGTCCAATTTTCGCCCTCCTTTTCTCGACTTTTCGAAGTTTTTCGCCGTATTGAAATTGAAGAATCTTAGATTTTAGGGCGGTTTTGCGTAATTCAAGCGTGCTAAATGTAGATTTCCGTGCAAATTGGTCATTGGTATGCGCACATCCTGTGTCGTTTTCCCATCTATCGGTATACTTTTTGCTCTACCCGAATCAAATCGGCTTACACGCGGCTTTGTGACTCGCTAATGTACTTACTGTGGCGAGTGTCTCTCTTTGATTTGCATGCTCTCTCGAACGGCGAGAGACTGTGCGAAATGAAGAGACGGCAGCTCTTATTTTTTCTCTGGTGTCTCTCCGTTTCACCTGATCTCTCGCTCTGTCTGACCGGCGAGAGAGCAGGAGGAATCGAGAGAGACTATTCTTTGGTGCCGATACATGGGAACAAGAAGAAGTGCGCCCACGATTAGAATCGATCGCGCTGGTTCTACTAGATTGGCTTATTTGAGCGGTTCCAGTTGTTCCGCTTTGCTTCCTGGTCATCTTCAGGATGAAGAATCGGCTAGAGAGTGTTTGAAATGAAGAGACCATTTCTTCTATTATCTTCATTCCGCACGCTTTATTGTCACGCTATCTGGTGAGAGGTTAAGATGAATGAAGACATGGATTCTTCATCCTGTCGACCAAACTGTTTCCAAGTTGAACAATGAATATCCGTGGGGGCACCAATTTTCGGCAGCAGAATGTTTGTGCAGACTCTATGTTTGAGTAGTGGTTCCAGATAGAGTATTGACTCTCCGCTTTGCTGGGTTCTGGAATGCAGTTCGTTTGCGAAAGAGATTCTAACGCTCTGCAAAGGAAACCGCCTCATCATTCAGCATTTACGATTCGCTTGGATTCTAGTAACATTTGGAAATATGAGCCGCCGTCTCTTCAATTCGCACACTCTCTCGCACGCTTGGTTGACGAGAGAGTGTGCGAAATGAAGAGGCGGAGGCTCGCATCTCGAATTCTAGTAACATTTGAAAGTGTGATTCGATTTCACACTTCATCTCTTCCATTTCCTTGTGATGTGACAACTGAATGATTTCATACTATTCCGTAGATCTGTGGCACCGATATGTACTGTAGTTGCAGGTTTCATAGATTTTATCAATTCTGCAAGAGTTTTCACACTTACTAGAGTGCAAACTACAAGTTTTGTACGTTCATTTTGTATTCAACTTTCGTCTGTTCACTACATATCATTCAAAATCCAGGAAATTGTCTCTTCATTTCATGTGCTCACAAGGGTTTCAGGTTCGGTATTACCGGCCCTCTTCCCCACCATCTCTCTCACTTTCGCAGCTATTTTTTTGTCTCTTACTGTCTGACTAGAGAGATGGTCGGCAATCCTGACACCGATTCTGCAACGCTATTGAGCTTTGATTTCGGAAAATGAAGAGAAGATTATCCGTATTTCTAACTTTACTGGCCACTCGTGACTAGAGCTTTCATTGTGAAGAATCCGTCTCTTCATTCCGCATTCTCTCTCACCAATCAGAGAGTCGAGAGAGCACGCGGAATGGAGAGACGGATTCTTCACCCTGCCATCCCTACTCGTGACTCAATGTCAGTGTGAGCAATCAGTTGTCATACTCTCTGCAAGAGTTTGAATTCTTCCGTATAAACTAAAGGGCGAACTCATGACTATTATCACTCTGTATCAATCTTATTACGCAGAACCGAATTGGTTTACTTGCGATGAGACTTTCCTTCGGTTACGAACTTTGTGACCAAAGAACAAGATCAAATTCAGCAATGTTTGTAGATGAGTACAGTTCTCATTCCATTCCTCCCACTCTTCAATGGCCACAGAGTTAAATAAATGGGTTCTCTTCAATCTCTAGCTGTTCTGTCCGATGAGAGGCAATGTGAAATGACGAGACGATCACCCGAAAGCTTCTCTATTTGTGTCAGAATTAAGAGCATGATTACTAGATTGATTCCTAATAGTCTATACGTTTGCCGAGTGATTACCGCCTACCTCTCAAATGTTTGCCCGTTCGATATCGTTTTCTTCTCTTTTCTGATGCCTTTCGTCATAGTTTGCCTCGATTTTACTGCTTTGTCGTCTGTCCTCTCTTCAATTCTCCTGGTCTCTCGTCGTTTCTGACACTAAAAACTGACGTGAGCTTACATCCTTTGAAAGTAGGCGCATTCCGGTTGACGTGCGTCTGACTAAGCATTGCTAAGCATCCCTGTGCTTCTCAATATGTTCGATCTCTTTTCCTCTCGGAAAATGTATCTTGCTTGCTTCGATTTTCCATGATGTGATCATGTTTTCGTCCTTTTTTGAATAATTTTAATTATTTATTTATTTATTAATTCAGAAATGGTGACGGCGCCTCGCGTAGAGGTGTGTACAGAGGAAGAAGTGCACCTGCCCGGCAGTCAAGTCAAGGTTAGTTATTTTACTTATTTTACACCAGCATTCAACAATTCAGAAAATACGCGTTGGAACTGACGAGTGTAAACCCTGGAAATTGTTTAGTCATTGAAAGAGTCAATTTGTGCCATGGCGAGTTTCATTACCCAAATTCGAATCATCTTTCCACCCTAATGAAGGCCATCCTTATCGCTAACCCTCACTATAAAAGCTATTCGTGACTTCGATAAGAGCCTCCAACGCCCTTTTCTGTATGATGCCTCTCCATTAGCCTAGTCACTCACATTCTCTAACCGGCAAAGAATATTGTGGAATGAGAGAGCTAGAATATTTGCAAGTCTTCGCAATGAGCGATACGCCCATTCCTGTCTCCGCACTCTTCACTTTTCATGGTTTCTTACCATCTCTGGCCTGGCCCTACTGATAAAAGATGTTAGGAAAGGCGTTTCACCCTCGATTGAAGGCCGTTTTGCATCAAAAAGTCAGCTGATGCGCACGAGTTATGACTAGGAATATCAAAGTGAAGAATGCGTCTCTTCACTCCTCGTGCTCTCTCACCGGTCAAAGAGGACGAGATAGAGGGGATTCAGCAAATCGCATCGGTTTCGTGCTTTTACAGCAGTGTCGTAAAGAAGGAATTTGCAGGGCTTTGCGTGACGGGATTCTTGACTTATCCGGGTCGTTAACATTAGGATTACGGTAATCACGAGGGCTGTGTCGAACAAGATTAGTCAATGCGAGTAAACTATAAATTATGTGAATGGATGCAATATAGTCTTGCCTTCTAAGGGACGGTCTTCAGACATTATTCCAGGGGTAGTGAATAGTGATGTCAATCCAATACCCAATACTTGGAGACAATACCAATTAATTGGGTAATTGGTATTGGTTTGACCAATTAATTGACTTTTATTCATCATTTTCCGAAGGAGTGAGCGGCCGCAAAGTCAATTAATTGGGTATTGGAATTGGTTGGCCATCCCTACTAGTGAAGCGTAGATTCAAGCTAGTCTATGGTTAGACAGCACGAGAGAGTAAGGAGAATGAAGAGAGTCAGACACTAATTTGTAAATTACTTTCAGGGCACAATCCGTATCCATTCCACATCGGCTATCAGAGGCGATGCGATCCAAGCGAGATTCGTCGGCCGAGCACAAGCACAGTTTGAGGGGGTGATTTTTTTAAAAATTTCTCATTGATTCATTTGGCCTTGCTTTGAAATTTTATTTTCGAAGTATTGTTCCCCTATCGAAAGTTTGAAAACCTTACAGTACTCCTTACAATCAAAAACGTCAAACTAAAATTGAAAGATTCTTTTCTCCTGTAGGAATACTTCTGTCGCCCCTACGAAATATAAAATGCGCACGGTTTGTTGTTTCGATGAAACTGGAAAGAGACAGCGCGCAAGTTTCGTATCTCCAAAATACAGAGCGCACTCCATTTTCTAATCCACACAGACACCAGATCAGTACCATTTCTTACTCACTGCGAATAAAGTGTGCGCACAGACGATCGCTGTTTATCATCTATCACACTGAGCGGGCACTTCGCCTTTCGCCTTTTCTAATCCTGGCCTTATAGAGTAGCGACTTCAGGCAGAATAGCGAGTGCGCATTGCAGAGAGATAGACCATTCATGTTCAAAATGTGGCTTCGATGGGTAGTCTGCAGAGTCACACTCATGGTTATCATCTATCGACAAACACTGACTCTTCGTGCAGCCGACGCATGCATTGCTCATCCTTATGCGTATTTCAAAACGCCGTTTTATCACCTTTCGACACCTCAAAGACGTCAATCTGATCTTCCATGGCGCATTATCTGTTGTTGTGCAATCTGGAGTCATCAATCTGCAAAGAGTATACAATGACGTCATCCTACCTGTTTTTCCAGGGTCAAATCAAGTCATGCACAGTAAAATCAGATCACAATGTTATCTAAGAGACGCCGAGGGGGTAAACACTCAAAATATGACGTGCGTTGGTTTGCTTACTCTTGAAATTGACTGAACCACTTGAAGGCTCGCTGGGATAAATAATTAGTCTCTTCAATTACATACTCTCTCGTCACTCTGATTCTCTAGAGATCGCGAGGAATGAATAGGCGGATTCTTCTTCCGGAGAGAGCTATTGAAGTCCTGCGTAGGCCTCTCGACTGTTTGCTAAGGAAAGCGTGACGTCTGTAAATCTTGAGGAGGCCGTGAAATGGAGCCCGGATTTCATGAGCTCAGGGATAAAAACAATAACAACAAAAAACAATAACAAAAATAAATATTCAGGACTGCAAGCGACGCTACTCCAATCTGCACACGATCGTCGATCATTCACTGGAAGTGTGGAAGTATCGCACACTCGGAGAGCTGCTCGGATTGAATGAACATGTATGCATTTCTCTTCGGTTCTTAGATTGATTTCGATGCTCTCGCAAAGTTCGAAAAGTTGATTACCCCTTGGTTCTTCGCAACAACGGAGTATTTACCATGAAAATACGAAGACTCGTATTTCGAGCATTTCTTTGTCACTTGTGTATTCCTAGTGAACGAATGGAACAATCAAACTGATTCCAGAAAGACCCATCCGAGCCGTCGTCCCACGCTATCTCCGCCAATACTCGCTTTCCCTTCTGCTTTCGGGTTCCCGATTGCGCTCCGACCTCCCTTACCGTACCCGGAGTGCCTGTGACGATACGGTATAGTATTGAGGTGAGGATCGAGAAGTGATTGTATTCTTAGCGAGCGAAAATGTGCAAATATCAAGCTTCCCATAATTATAAGGATCTATCTAGATACAAGTGATGTACAATCATGGTATTTCAATCGAAATCATCGAGGCTTGAGATTATGTTTGAAATAACGCACCCCCCTTACAAATTTCAAATTTCTGGCCTAGCAGTGATCTCCCGCAGGACGCAAGTGCCTTGATTAACGGGATGACCTTTTACAAATTCATTCATTCGTGAATGTCGACGAATACAAAATAATCGATGCCCTTCAGTTCCGCATCCTTGACGCGACTACCGTATCCATCTACTACGATCATCCGGTTGTCGTGGTGAGACCCGTGTGCGTGTCCCGACCAATCGCCCAAGGACGAACGAGCCACTCGAAGGCGATTCAACTACCGGGGTAAGGGAGGAGTGGGTTGATTCTCTACTAGGGATGTCAGGGTGAAGAATTCGTCTCTTCATTCCATGTGCTCTCTCACCGTCAGAGAAGCGAAAGAGTGCGCAAAATGAAGAGACGGCGGATCGTATTTGTCAGTTCTAATGAAGAATGGCCTGACTCCCTCACTTTCCCATGATTCATCGCTTCCCTAGAAGAAAGAGTCTAGTATCTTTGCACTATAAAGGAAACAAGACAAGAGCAATGAGAAGAAGTAGATACCCCAATTTCCATCACGCAATGTCTCTATTTTCCAGTGATCGCTCGATCCTTCTCGAGCTCTCGCTCGGGAAGACAGTAATGACTTCAGCCGATGAAATCGACGCACAGATTACGGTAGTGAACAGGTATCGATCCATTTCGCAATTTCCTCAGGATGTTTTGCACACCAACGGGATTGTTGAATTCATACTGTAGTGTAGAGTTCGAAATACGGGTCGCCGTCTCTTCATTTTACACACTCTCTCGCCCATCAGACCGGTGAGAGAGCGCGTGAAATGAAGAGACGATTACCCTTATTTCGAACTCTACTGTAGCACCGATCAGCAAGGTGAAGTAATGAATACTTTTGATTTGGATAACTATTTTCAGATGGAAAGAGTCCCTGAAATTCATGCGACTGTACCTGATCACAAAAGTGGAGACAACGGGACGATCGACTGATTCGAAAGGAGATGAGACGAAGAAGAGCTTCGTCGTCGAGCATCATGGTAAGTAGGTCACAGCATTCTGAGCCGACAAAAAAGGGAGTGTACTCGATCTAGACAAACAGCAAACTTGAAAATATGATACATACTAATATGGATAAACGGGAAAAAGTTTGTTCGACCCGCCTCGCACCTTCCTAGCAATCATCTGAGCCTCTCGGTTCGCAGGGAAAGAGAGCGTGCGAAATGAAGAGGCGATTACCGTATCCTTTCCAGGAGTCGGTCTTCCCGCGGAAAAGCAGAAAATTGCCGTCGGCGAGAGCTACAGCCTGAAGCCGGTGCACAATGTGCCAGGTATTTTGTCTTATCGATAACAATAACAATAGCTCATAAAAACAAAAACAATAACAAATAAACAATAACATTCGAAGGTCTGAACCCGGACGCGGACCTCCCTCACTTTCTCAAGCTGAGCCATTCGATCTGCTTGGAAGTTGGAAGAAGCAAGACTCTGGTGCTGGCGAAATTGCAGGTATCTAGGAAGCTCAAAGTACGAAGTAAAAAAAACACAAAAAACGAAACACCCGTCCGCTTTATCTAGGAAGTTTTCACTCGTTCCCTCCTTCTTTGCAGTGCTTCTTTTGTTAAGAACCTAGTCTGAGTATCTTTTGAAATTTTCCCATCTATTCAAAGGAAATCCCGAATGAAGGAGTGCCACTCCTGAAGAGAATTCAAAATAGGATATTAAAGTTTGTGCTCGCTCCGGGTAACATATGTGAAGGGACGGTCGGCCGAATATTTGAATAAAATGAATCTCATTCAGGTGCCGGTAACCATCGTCACTTCCTTCGTAGAGATCGCCCCGACCAAAGCGACCCCGAAAGAAGGCAAGCCCGATTTCAATATTATTTTCGAAAATACCCAATTTTAGATCTGCTAATCGACCTTTCCTCCTCTGCTCCGAACGCCAATCCATTCCTATCGCCGACGAATCCATTCCGCTACGACTTGCTAGCTTGATTACTCGCTTTTTTCACGAGCATTCCTGACTCCTGGGGCTGACAGAAGGAAGAGGCCGTCTCTTCATTATCTCTTCGTCGTCTCCTAGCGGTTAGAGTGAAGAGAAAGTGAAGAGACGGTTCATTCTGGCAGTCCTTAGTCAAACCAAATGTTGGATAAGCATCGATTTGACTACGGTAGATTACGGTAACGATTTTGAGTACCGTAGATTAAAGTATCGATTTGACTACGGTAGATTACAGTATTCCCTTGTGCAATCCGAACAATTCCCCTGTCTGTGCATTTCTCTCCTCGCATTCTCCACGCAATACCGGTTACGTCTAGTCAAACAATAATCAATAAATCACCAATGATAAAGAATAAAGTGTCTCCTCTTTGAATCTACTGAATACACAAAGGGTATTGTTCTATTGAGAAGCAAGTTCAAGTATTTCGCTACCGTATCCTTCCCGATTCGATTGACATTTCCTTTGGCAACCCATTCTCGCTGACGTGAGAAAGAAACGGTAATGAAGTGTATTCCTCTGATTACGGTAGATGAGAGTGCACACGAGGTGAGGAGAGTCATCTCATCTAGGTGACCTCAGGTTACGGTAGTCTACAGTAGTCAAAAGTACGGTAGATAGACACAACTGTATTCTCGTGAGAACTACAAAGATCACCACAAAGGTCGTACCCGGAACCAGATCCCGATCCTTCTTTTTGGTTCTTCTGGAAGTGCCAGATATCGTACCCGGAACCAGAACCGAACCAGCTTTTTTGGATCTTCTGGTATCCAGTGCCTGGCACCGTACCCGGATCCCGATCTTGCGTGTTGGTTCACTTGGTTTGGCATGATACCGTACCGGATCCGCTAGACGCTACCGGCGGCGCCCCTTGATTCTTTGATCTGCGTGCGTGACTCTGAGAGACGAGACTCTCTTCCCTGCTTGTTGGTTCACTTGGTTTGGCATGGTACCGTACCGGATCCGATAGACGCGATCGACGACGCCCCTTGATTCTTTGATCTGCGTGCGTGACTCTGAGAGACGAGACTCTCTTCCCTCCCCTCGCACTCTCTCATTTTCGCGTGCTCTCTCGTCTCTGCCCCGATCGTCCGTCGCAGTGATCTACCTAGACGATCGATGCTCCCGTCTCTTCCCATCTCCCCCGATCAGTCATACTTTCTTCCTTCCCCTTGCGCGTGCACGCTCTCCCCTGCTCTGGTTTGCTACTCTTTCCCGCGATAATCTTGCTGAAACTATTGACCTTCTGAAAAGCGCCTCAACGCGTGCGTGTGGTTCGCAATTGCCTTTATTGCATGCCACTGCTGCCATTTTTGCTTGCACCTGCACTTACCAGCTATGCGCGCCCCCACAATTAAGCTACAAACAACGAATTTGACGTTTTCGAAATTTCGAGGAAAAAAGTTTGAAGCAGAAAACTTACAGTAATCTATGATCAGAGTTGGAGCAGAGAATAGGGTGCGCAAAAGATTTGCCATCATCTTTATTTGTTTACCGTTGTAACTGATCTTTCCTGACTTCTAGCAGCACTTTCTGACCGCGTTTTTGATTTACAATCGCTGTCGTGTGTTCTCCAACTGTACACGATCACTGGCTAGCCCAAGTTTCGTACTTTCAAGCCCGATGCGCAGTCTTCCCTTCGTTTGTCGCGTTGTCCGCTCGCTTCGACTTGTTGCTCAAACCCGCAGCCCTCTTCAAAAAGATTGCGTCATGGCTCGAGTAATAAATGCATCGTGTTGAGCATCTTGTTGCGACTTTCCTTGCTTTGCCACACTCTGCTTCACTGTTGGGGTTCTGAAAAGTTGTTTCGATAGGGTCCTCACTTCCGTATGATGACAATTCACGTATCGATCGTTTTCGAAGCGCTTCCTTTTTTTATAATTTATAAGTTTTATGTTTTAAGTTGATATGCAACATTAACCTCGAGCCAGCACGAACGAGTCGCGAGGGCGTCATTAGCGACGGCCATGTAGTACAAGTCTTGAACTTATTCGCGAACTTTTACCGCTATTTCAAAACTATTTGTCCGCCCATTCCCTCATCGTTTCTCGGTCGTGCGCGTTGTACAGGTTACTCACTATATTTACTTTTGCTCGCTCCATCGATTTCGTCGCTTTGTGTGTCATCTGTTAGCTACTAATCGTATTTTGTTAGCGCACGGTTCACTGGTTAATCATTCTTTCTGTAGGGCGACGAAAGATGCCGCTCCCAGCGATGGATTCGAAGGAGGGAGGCGAGCCCTGCCGGCCCGTCCGCCCTTCCCTCCCCGCTCCCTCTCCCCTCCCTCTCCCCTCCCTCTCCCCTCCCTTCTCCATGCCCCTCGGCAACTGTGGTGATGTTGTTTTTGCCTTTTTTATTTTGCTATTTTTCTATGACGCTTTCTTGGCGTTTTTCATTGTTCACGTTAAAAAAATAGGTGTCTGGGACCATAGTTGCTTGATAGTGGTTGAACGAGTTTGAAGCGTGGTATGCGGACTAGGATAGTCTCTTGAGGCAAATCGCGAGGGGAAGAAATATTACAGAATGAGATTCATGTGATAAAACTAATGGCCGCTTTCTCGATTAGAATAGAGTTCGTAGCGCTAGTGACATCGGTTCTGCTGATAGATTGAGGGAGCTGTGAAACACAAAACAGGAAGAATGGGAACTGTCGAGTATGAAAGGGGTGACGGAGGGGAGGTAGATGGGATTTGAAGTGGAAAGAGAGTTCAGCATCAGACGTTGTTGAGGTTTGGGGGGAAGTGTGAAGGAATTCTGGAGCACTAACCTGCACAGCCGTCCTGATCTCTTTCCCCCCTTTCCTTAAAAAACGGTTGTATGCTGGGCTTGAGCGCTTTCTCAATTAGTCCCTGTGAGGCTTTTGATGTTGGTTGTGCGTTGTACGGGTTCGAGGGAGGTGTGGTAAAATTGGAGGAATATTGACTTGAGAAAGGAATGACTGGTTGAAGGTGGTTTCTGACGGGCTTACTTATCTCCCTATTTGCTCCCTTTTAAATGTTCGAAGTGGTGGTAATAGTTGTTCGTTGGATAGCTTCTTCCTTCCTTTTGCAATGGTTTCCCTCCCTATTAGCCCCCTGAATCGGGTGTGCTTTAGTGCACTGAAAGGGACGTAATACATAAGCAGCTGGTCCTTCGATGGGTTTCCTTCCCATCGAAGGTTTCTTGCGGTGGTTGGTCATGGCGCAAGCTGTGGCGTCCCATCGCGCTGGGAACCCATGGAGAGAAACCATGGGTTGGCAGTTCTTGTAACCCTCCGGGGTTGCATGTACCCTCCGGGGCTGGACTGTCGGTGATGTGACAATACACACACCCTGAGCCCGAAAAGGAAGCTGAAAATCACCCGATTCCCTCCTTTGGTGTTAGAGGGTGTGCAAAATTTCATTTAAATAGATATTTTCTGCTAGTATCACTTTTCTATTGGGCGCAAATTGAATTCCAACTGAGATACCGGTTATAGTGACCCTACTCTGTTCAGTATCTTAATTCATGATATGGTATACTCTACTTTGAACCCGAATATCATCACTTTAGAAGGGCGTTTATTGTATTGAGGTTCCAAAATATTTTCTGGTTATCATTGAATACGGTTAGAGGTTGATAAGGTGGTATATTCCCGTTGTGAAAATCATCAATCAGTAAATCTTATCTATCAGAAACGGTGAATGGATAGAACATGTCTGTTGTGGAGTAGGTTGCAAGGGGGTGGGGGTGTTTATGATTGTTATGTCAGCATGAGTCTTTTTGGTTGATGGAAGGAGGCAGCGGTCGGTATGGAGTGGCCGAAATCACCCAGCCGCCCCTGTCTTGTTCCTTCATCTAAGAAGGTTCTATAGTATACTATGCGTATAAGTGAGGAGGGGGAGGGGTAAAGTGACCAGGAAACGGGAGTAGAATGGTGATTATAACATAGTGGCATTTTTTTCGATAAGATTATTTTTAGAAGGATTCGAGTTTGAAATAAAAATAGAGGAAAACACAATAGTCTCGGTGCTCGCGGTACAGTTGGACTGGAAAACTAGATGCTAATTGACAAAATTGAGCTGAGAGGCTATCGCCCATTCTGCTCCGTGGCCACTGGACGGACTCGTCTCGGATGAGAGCCAGCGAAGAACGGCCGACATCGCTCCAGGGATGAGAGGTACGGTAGGAGTGTTATTGATGTAATGAGGTAGTCATTGCAGCTCACCATCCGGCCTTATCATGCAGCTTCCCGCCGGAGCGAAGATCATCGATATCGAAGACTCGCCCAATGACCGCGCCCCTTCGGTCAGTCTTCGGTCAACAAATTTCTTGTTTTTGAGGATGTTTACCATAAAGTACATGAATGAAACGTAATAATTACAGGAGCCATGAGGGCTGACTGCTGATCCGCTCCACTGGCTTCGTGTTGCCATGGCCTCCGATTGAGGGACCCTGATGGAGCTCGGTAGCTCGCCTATCGTCACCGCTGGCCTCATCATGCAGCTTCTTACTGCAGCGAGGTGGAGAGGAGCAAGCGCGATTGCGCTCGGCCCAATCAGGTAATGGTGGTGATAAAGAAGCTTTATTGGAAACGAAAAAAGCAAGCGTAACATCCAATTGTTTCAGGGACGACCGTCTGTCTCCCTTCCCTTCCCTCCTTCCCCTCCCTGTCTCCATTCCTCCGACGAGGAGATGTCTGAAGTGGAGAAGTGAAAGCGCGTTCGCGCCCGGCCCAAGCAGGTAGGTGTAGTGATAAAGAAGCTTGTTTGGAAGCAAGTTGATCGTGAAGTGAATGCGTGTCTGTAAAAAGGTCCTTTGTAAAAAAAAGCCTTATTGTTAGTACTTCTATTTGGACCCCTGAGAATTTATGCTTCGTAATCTTCTTAACATTTGCCATTCAGTGGGAACCATCTTTTTAAAAAATCTTTCGTCTGAATAGAGTAGTGAAATTTATTTTGAGCATCACTATTATGATTCCTACGGATTTTTGGATTCTTGAGAAACATTTGCCATTGCAATTAAAAAAGAGCCATCTAAAATCCAGATCGCATTGTTTTGTTGAATTCTGCTTACAGATTACTGCCCAATTGGAATACGATATTTATTGTTTGTTGTCACCATCGTAATTGCTTCAGGGATGGCCGTCTGTCTTCCCTCCTCCCTCTCTTCCATTCTTCCGAAGAGGAGATGAATGAAGTGGAGAAAGCGCGATCGCACTGCAGGTAATAGTGGTGATAAAGAAGCTTGTTTGGAAGCAAGTTCATCGTGAAGTGAATGTACGTCTGTAAATATAGCCTTCCCGGATTCAAGTAGTTTCAATTATACTATCCATTCCCTTGTATCTAATTGTCATATTCAACGTTTGCTTCGTTTCCTGTGATTGACGTTGTGATTTGTGTGCGTCACTATTTGGTACCCACTGAATTTATCTTTCCCGAGCTTCTTTTGATTTGCCATTCAGTGGGTACCATCTTTAAAAATCCATTTGTCTGATTAGAATTTATTCTGAGCATCGCTGTTATGATTCCAATTGAATTTTTGTCCCGTGAACAGCTTTTGTATTGAAATCTAGTGAGTATCATCTAAATTCTAGATAGCATTGTTATTTTAGCTGTTGGATTCTGCTCATAGATTATTGCTCAATTGCCTTACGATATCTTATTGATTATTGTTGCTAGCGTAACATCGAATGGTTTCAGGGACCTCCTTCCGTCTTCCTCCCTCTCCCATCTCCCCCTTCCTCCCATCCCTCCGAAAGGAGATGACTGAAGAGGATAGAAGAAGCGCATTCGCGCTCGTTCCAAGCAGGTAATGAGGATTATTTGGAAGCATAATAATCTCAAGTGATACTGTGTCTGTAAAAATAGCTTTCCTCTTCTCAAGTAGTTTCATATGCTTTCCAAAGTAATTGATTGTTATTCTAAGTTTGTTTAGTTTCCTGTGTTTGAAGTTGTTAATTTGTTGAGTATTTATAATCGGTGACTACTAAATTCGTGTTTCAATGGACACAAAATAGAACCATCTTTAAAAATTCATTCACCTAATTTGAGTGGTTGGTAAATCATTGTGCCCGCTGAAATTATGTTCAGCGAACAACTTTTGCTTGGAAATTCAGTGGGGATCATCTAAAATGCGGATCACATTGTAATTGTAACTGTTTAATTATGATAACAGGTTACTGCCCATTTCAAATAGGACATTTTATTGACTCTTTGTATAATTTTAACGTCGAATGGTTACAGGGATGGTCTTCCGTCTCCCCCTCTCCTCCCTTCTTTCAATCCCTCCCAATGGAGATGACCGAAGAGGATACCAGAAAGCGCTTTTGCGCTCGACCGATACAGGTAGGAGTGGAGACAAAGAAACTTGATATGAAACAAGTTTATCATGAAGTGAATGTGTGTCTTTGAAAACGAGCCTTTTCGATTCCTAGTAGTTCCCATTTTCTTCAGCGTTCCATTGTAATTGTATTACTCGAAGTTCGTTCCGGTTCATGTGATATAAGCTGTATCTTTTGAGGATTTCTATTTAGCACCCACTGAATTTATGCTTCCCGATCTATTTTACATTTGCCATTCAGTGAACACTGTCTTTAAGAACACCATTTGCCTACTTACAAGTGTAGTACCTACTTACTTACAGGTGTTGTTAGTTTGTGTGTGTAGCGCTATTATGATTCCCACTGAATTTTTGTTTCGTAAACAACGTTTGTATTGAAATTCAGTTGGTCTAAAAAAATAGATCACACTGTAATTGTAACTGTTAAATTATCACAGATTACTGCACAATTGAAATACGATATTTTATTGTTTGCTGTTTATATCGTAACCTCGTATGGTTTCAGGGATGGTGTTTCGTCTCCCCTTCTCCTCACTCCCTCCCTCTCCTCCATTCCTCCGAAAGGAGATGACCGAAGAGGAGAGAAGAAAGCGATATCGCGCTCGTCCGATACAGGTAAGAATGGAGATAAAGAATCTAATTGGAAATAACTTGACCATAAAGTGACTATGTGTCTTTGAAATAGCCTTCCTCGCCTCCATAAGTTTCAATTATCCTATGCATAATAATTGGTTATTATTCATCGTTCGTTTCGTTTCCTGTGATAGAAGTTGTTATTTTCTGAGTATTTCTAATCGGTGGCCACTGAATTTGTGCTTCAATCGACACAAAATAGAACCATCTTTAAAAATTCATGCACCTGATTACCTAGTATGAGATGTGAGTTAATCATGGTTCCCGCTGAATTTTTATCATTGCTAGTAACCATATTTTGTACTGAAATTCATTGGAGATCATCTAAAATTCATATCACATTGTAATTGCAATTGTTTAATTATACTCACAGATTATTGCACAATTGAAATATGGCATTTCATTGTTTCAGGGATGGTCTTCCGTCTCCCCCTCTTCCTCCCTTCTTTCCATCCCTCCGAATGGAGATGACCGAAGAGGATAGCAGAAAGCGCTTTTGCGCTCGACCGATACAGGTAGGAGTAGAGAGAAAGAAGCTCTATGTGAAACAAGTTTATCATGATGTGAATGTGTGTCTTTAAAAAAAAGCCTTTTCGATTCCTAGTAGTTCCCATTCCTAGTAGGAGACAGGAGAGAGGATCGGCCTCTCGATCAACAGAAAGAAGACCCAGCTGATGAGAAACGAATGGTGCGCGGGCCCCGGAATCTCCCTCGACAACGACCCTCTAGAGGAGACCACCTCTTATGTCTACCTTGGACGGGAACTTCGGTCAGACGGCACGATGAACTCGGAACTGATGAGGAGGAAGAGAGCGGCGTGGGCGGCGTACGGTAGCATCCGGGAAGTCACCAGACAGCTCCAGGATCCCAAACTCCGCTCTTCCCTCTTCGACTCCCACGTCCTCCCCGCCCTCTGCTACGCTGCTGAGACGTGGCCTCTCACGAAGTCCGTCCTCTCCTTCATCCAGACAACGCATCGGGCACTCGAGAGATCGCTCATCGGAACGAACCTCCATTCGATGCGACAGAAGAACATGACGAGCGCTGACGTCCGCCGAATCTCTCTTCTCACCGACCCGATCGACTACATCCGACGGGCGAAGCATCGATGGGCCGGCCACGTCCTCAGAAGAGAAGACGACAGATGGTCGACTCGTGTCACTCAGTGGTTTCCTCCCCCTGATCTCGTTCGACCACCGGGACGACCACCAGCCAGATGGAGTGACTCGATCGTGGAGTACGCTAAGATGCCCTACAGCACCGGACGATCCACACGATCGTCATCTCTGCGCGCGCCCTACCAACACTGGACTACACGCGCACGCGATAGAAACACATGGAGGGATTGTGATCCACGCGGCCCCGCCCGCTGAAGAGGATCTACTAAGTAACTAAGTAAGTAAGTAGTTCCCATTTTCTTCAGCGTTCCATTGTAATTGTGTATTATTCGAAGTTCGCTCCGGTTCCTGTGATAGAAGCTGTAGCTTTTTAAGGATTTCTATTTAGCACCAACTGAATGTATGTTTCCCGAGCGCCTTTACATTGCCCATTCAATGAAAGCCATCTGTAGAGCAATCCATTCGTCTGATTAGTGTCGTGATACTTATTTTGACCATCATTATTATGGTTCCAACTGAATATTTGTATCGTGAACGATTTTTTTATATTGAAATTCAGTTGGTATCGTCTAAAATTTAGATCACATTGTTCTGGTGACTGTTGAATTCTACTCATAGACTACAGATTATCGCCCAAATTGAAATATGATTTTTTTATTGTTTGCTGGTACTATCGTAATCTCGTATGATTTCAGGGACGACCTTCTGTCTTCCTCCCGCATCCCTCTCCCCATTCCTCCATTCAGGAGATGACTGAAGAGGAGAACAGAAAGCGCTTTCGCGCTTGGCCCATACAGGTAAGAGTAGAGGTGACCACTGAATTTATGCTTCCCGATCTTTTACTTTTGCCGTTGAGTGAGCATCATCTTTATCTTTAGTAACTCTATTATGATTCCCACTGAATTGTTGTTTCGTGAGCAACGTTTGTATTGAAATTCAGTGGGTATCATAAAAAAAAATAAGATCACATTGTAATTGTAGCTGTTGAATTATTCTCACAGATTACTGCACAATTGAAATACGATATTTTATTGTTTGCTGTTTCTATCGTAACCTCGTATGCTTTCAGGGATGGCCTCCCGTCTACCTCCCCCTTCCCTTCCTCCATTCCTCCCATACCTCCGAAAGGAGATGACTGAAGAGGAGAGAAGACGCTCGTTCCAAGCAGGTAATGAGCACTATTTGGAAGCATAATAGTCTCAAGTGATCTTTTGTTTAATTTCCTGTGGCAGAAGTTGTGCTTTATGAGTTTCTCTATTTTATACCTACTAAATGTATGTTTCTCGAGATTATTTAAATTTGTCATTCAGTGGGTATCATCTGTAAAAGTTCAAGTGCAGTGAATTATATTTGAGTATCACTATAATGGTACCCGCTGTATTTATGTTCAGTGAGCAACTTTTGTATTGAAATTCAGCTAGTATCCTCTAAAATTCAGATCACATTGTAGTTGTAACTGTTTAATCATGCTCACAGATTATTGCACAATTGAAATACGATAT